>JAVJIF010023268.1:0-78179 GCA_038442645.1 Agave tequilana
TTTCGTCTACCTTCACGACGTATTCACATCACAAATCCTAACATTAGCATTATTTTTTTTAGATAAATTGGTAGGTTTATGCCGCCCCGCGTTTCATTAATTTTTTTAATGAAAACATACAAACAAGTATGCCGCATAAAGCAAAAGAGAATCCTCCTCAAGGGCAATTGTGCACTCGCAGGTGTTGGAGGCACAAAATATCAAAGTATAGTGCAGGCTACATACAAAGTGGCAGAAAATTCGAAACTTTTATGATACAAATATAGACCACACCTGTTTAAAAAAAACAAGGGCATTATTATTATATTAACTCAAAGATTTGCACTTGTAGAAATTACAACTTTGTGGGTGCTGGAGATGGGTGGTACTCTTCAGTCGTATGTAGAGCCATGTGAGGGGGGCGGTTTCTTTGATCATGTGGTCAGCATGTTTAATTGGACCTCGAGCTTGTTTATGTGTTTTAACGCAAGAGAGATCTCCATTATTTCGTTTTATTTCCTATCCTGTTGTATAAAGATTCTTGCAACAAATAAGACTTTCATATATTATTTTCATGTTCTATTAAATTCAGCTGCTAACTTTCTTGTTCTATTGGTTTTGCGAATGACACCCTAAGCTAGCATTAGATCAAAGGGGTATCTGCAGAAGTAATTTTAGTTCACGCGAGTTTTGTTGGGTGTATTGCCTTGCATTCAAAGTTAAAACAAAACAATACATGTTTAAAGATGCAGGATGTTAAAGTTAAGTTGATAAGTCGGCGGTCTAGTCAGTTGGCAATCCATTCAACAGCCAGATTGAACTTTCGGTTCTTGAGTGCAAGCAAACTCAGTCGCCCAGATTTAGATGAGAGATGAGACTTGAAACACTGACTTATATTAGTCTATTGCAAAGGAGCGTCAGACAGGGGGGTCTCTCTGTAGACCAAAAGCGACCAAAAGTCGAGGTGAACAAGGGAGAAAATGAGCATCAAAATATTTTTTAGGAGCGGCTCGTAATCTGGATCTGTTTTTGGAGTGTCCATCTATGATCTTACCTGGTTTAGAAGTTAGCTGCAGCTGGAGTGGTGGAGTTTCTCTGGAGTGTTTGCGGATGGAGCACTGGAGTTTCTGAAGTTTTTGAAGACAATTTGGAGCAGAGTTGCTGATGAGATTGGGCGCAATGCCTGTGTGGCGGAGGAGTTCTGTTTTCTTTTTTTATTTTATTTTCTCTTTCTTTTTTTCTTTAGTTTTTTGGGGCATTTATTTGTGAGAAACATACTTGTATCCTGGTTGCTTTGAGATTGTTTCGTTAAAACTCTTTTTCATGAAACACTATAGGATTTTCGCTCCTCGATTTTTACTCAAAAAAAAAAAAACAGTGACTTATGTATTTACGTTGGGTTGATAAGTAACCAATGATGTCTTTGGATGAGAAATATATAAATCAAGATCATGGTGAGGAGAACCATCTATTATCAAGCGTGACATGCTAGTATGGGATTTAGTGGCATCAGCTATTTTATGGGGTATTTGAAGGGAACACAATATTAGAATATTTAATGACTTAGCCAGATCATCGAATTACCCATTTCACATCTGCTATACATTTATGTCTATTGGTCCAATATCCTTTCAGGCAGAGACATGGAGAGTGCGCGGAGACTCTGATGCAGACACCGATGGGAGAGGTCTCTGACACTCACCCGGAGGGGACAAGACCGGGGAGGGGAGCGACATCGACTTAGGCATTACGTGACGCTGACTTTGCGGACCCCTAACTTTTGGCTCTCAGGTATAGCCTGATTATATAGCAGGTTCTGCATGTATTTTATTTCAGGATGGATCCGTAGCTTTGCTTCTACCCCTTCTTCTCTTATGTAATTTTGTCGCTACTTTCCTCTGGCACCTGCATGTGTAACGTAACTCTCTTGTTCATGGGAATCTATGCATCTATTTGTATTCGTAGAGATGTTAAAATCTTATTAATGAAACGCGAGGACATTCAGGACCACTATAATAACCCGTTCTGGAATACATACCCGAATTATGTCTGAATTCTTCGCTCATATTTTTCTCTATTTTTTCATATTTATTTTTCTTTTATTATCATTTTTGTTATTGTTTGGTACTGGAATTATATTTTGTGGACTTAAAGTCAGCCCAAATGGAACCCCGGACTCGTATTTTGTGGACTTAGAGTCAGCCTGAGTCTAAACCCAGACCTTATCTTAGTGAAATGCTTGATTTGATTTTCCTGCTAGTTAGACTTGACTTTTTTCAATTTCAGATATTAATTTTCAATATTTTAGATTTCATAATTTTCTAAAATTTTCCTAAATTATTTTACAAAATCTCCTTAATTCGGCATTGACCAGTATTGTCGATTAATTTCATGATTTTTAATTTAGAAGCTGGGGTTGAATTTCTTGAACTTGATTTCACAGAGTTATCAGGATAATATTTTCTATTTTTGTGAATTTTTGGAGATTTCTCTGAATTAATCCAAATTTGACCAATTAAAATAATATATTATTTTATATCTCTTTTTTTATTTCCTTATCTTCTCCTTCTCCTACTCATACTTTCTACACTTCTCTTCCACGTCATCTCTTTCTCCCCTTTTTTCTCTCTTTATTTTTCCCTCCCTGGCTCTCACCTTCTCTCCCATTTTCCCTCTCTCATTCTTTCTCAACAACCCTCTCTCTTTCTCCTTAACTTTCTCTCTAACATTTCTTCTCTCTCCCCTCTCTTCTCAAGCTTCACCGGCCCCTTGCTGGTGACCCCCCCAGCTCATTGTCGCTGACCGGCCACGCACCCCCGGCGCCGTCACCTCTTACCATCTCCTCTTCTACTTCTCCTTTACTCCATCTTCTTCCTTTCCTTCTCCTCCTCCACCCAAATCCATAACATCCACCATCAAAACCACCACCCCCACACTAATTCATCTCCATCACCACCAACTCTACCACCCTTAACTCCACCATCCTAACCTTCCTCATCTCATCTCATCACCATCATCATCAACACCATAACCACCATCACCCTCCTCCTCTCCTCACCTTCCACCACCGGCCGGCCACCCAGGGTGCTGTCGGTGGCCCTACCCAGCCGACCATACCCGACCATCTCCCTCTTCCTTTCTCTTTCTCTTTTCTCTCTCTCTCTTTTCCCTCCCTTTTTTCCACTCTTTCTATGTTTCTTTCTTCCCTCTGTGTCTCATTCTTCCTTTCTCTAAGTCTCTTTATCTTCCCGATCTCTCTCTCCCCTTTTCTCTCTCTTCTCCCTTCCTCTTCTTGCCACACTCTCTTTTTTCTCTTTCCTCACTTTCTCTCTCTATCAGTCTCTCTTTTTCCCTCTATCTCTTTCTCTTCCCTCTTGTTTTTTCTCTCTCCTTTTTCTATTGTATATTTTCTTTTTCTTCATGCATTATGCATGAACTCCTTTGGCGTTTCCCCGGTGACCGTAACTATGCTCGAGTATTTTTAGGCGAGTACCACTTCTTAGTTTAGCGAATACTTACTTTATAATTAGGCGAATCCACTTTCCTGCGTGTGAATACCATTCTTGTCTTAGCGAGTACTATTACTTATATTTGGGCATTGTTTTATTTTGTGCGTAATTGTAGTAATTATACATGTAATGGTATTTGTATTTTTGTGGACGCATGTTTGTATTTGTGGTGAATTACTGTAATAGTGTAGATGATATTTTCTATATGGTCATGTGTTTGTACTAACACTTTTGTAGGTTGTAGGTATTTTGTCCACAGCCCTCAAACCGAGCTATCCAATAGGCTGAATCCTTAACCCTCTGGGTTTGTGGTAGCTCTGTCGTCAGATTAACCGCTCTGCTGTTATCCAATAAGCTGATGTCTTATAACCTCTCGGTTTGTGATAGCTTTGCGGAGAGGTTCTCCTACTCAGCCCTCGGGCTGGGCTATCTAATAGGCAAGTGCTTTTATACTCTCTAGATTTCGTGGTAACTCCGCCGTGAGGTTGATTACTTTATGAATCTTCTAATTGTTATTTATGAATGTGTGGTATGTTGTAGTCTAACGTTTGGGCAGGTACCTACTCAGCCTTCGGATATGCTCAATTTTGGGGTTATCTAAGAGGCTTCGACTTTATACCCTCTAGGTTTAGTGGTAGCTTTAAGCGGCTAGCTTAACCACTCCCTAGTTTCACTATTCATCCTCTGGGTTTAACCTCTGTGAAGTTTATTACAAGCCCTCTAGCTTTTCATGCTCCACTTGGTTAGTGAGCCTAGCGCTCAGCGCTTTACCGCTGGCTCCGTCCGAGCCTAATTAAGCTGTGAGAGTGACTTCGCCACGTGCGATAGCATAACGTTCATATGCTCGTTTCGCCGTATACATTTAGCTATACCACGAGCAGTAATCATGTCGAGCGTGATAGCATCTAGCGTTGTACGCTAGCTTCACTCCAGCCTTACTTAGCTCTGCTTGGTTTTGCGCTTAGTTGTTTATCACTATTATAATAGTTATTACTTTAATATTATATTGTTATGAAGAGTTTGAAACATCCTCTTATACTATATTCTTGTATGTGGTCATTTGATCTATTCTTGCTTTACTCTTTTCATTATCACGACACTAACTGTTACCTGTATTATATCACTTGACTCCTGTGTCATGTCACAAAACACTCTTGTTACTGGGACACAAAGGAACGATGTGTGGAGCTAAGTGCCTATGAAACAAAGTACCACGCCACGTACACGATGACAGCCACCTCTTGAGATCTGTAGGCGACACCTTTAGGGTCCACAACCACATCCTCAGTACTCCTATTACCTGGGACACATACGATGTGTAAGAGCTAAGTACCACCGAGCTAAGTGCCACATACCACACATGGTAAGGGCCACCTCTTGGATTCGTGGGGGCCACCTCTAGGGTCCACAATGTCCTTGGTACACCAGTCTCCCCTGACCCAGCACTTGACACATTATATGATACACAATAATAATATTAGGAACATGTGATATTTGGTCTCACTTTTATTCGGGTCCTGATACTCACATATAAGATCCAAATGAGTTCTGTTGGAGTACAAGCTCTAGTATAGACTGCCAGTGATGTGAGACACTGGTAGAGAAATGATTGAAATATCAGGCGGTATTAATTATTATTATTGCATAACTTAAAATATAACACCTCTCCAAGCAATACTGATTATTATTATTATTACATAACTTAAAATACAATACCTCTCCCTGCTCCAGATATAACTTAATTACCTAACAATAATAATGTCAGGAGCGGATGTTATTCGGTCACTCTTTCATTCGAATAATGATATTTGTATATCAGAGTTCGGATGAGTTCTGCTGGAAGTACAGACTCCAGTATGAACTATCAGTGGTATGAGATATTAAAGGGGAATGAATCAAATAACAAGCAATGCTTATTATTACTATTGTTATATAATTAGTTTATCATGTCTGCACCTGTCTGAAATGATATTTGTGTTATCGAATCCCCTGAATTGCATTGCTAGAATCACATCACTATGATCATGATAATAATATTACTAATATATAATTTAGGACAATCGGGGTTGTATAAACTCAGATGATGGTGACATGAGATTAAGTATATGTATGAGGGTTTTCTTATTTGGATTATTTTCTCGACGTACTGATCTCATGAATCCACATCTCAGCTTGTACAACTGATTTTGTCCATATTTGCTTTGCTTAATGACTCATTGCGTGCTTGTGTGTGTGCTTGAACTTATGACACAGTTTTTGATATATGCTTTTCTAATTCAGATTTATCGATACAAGTGTGTTTTCTTGTACACGCCACTTGGCTTCATCTTACATACTTGTTAGGTTCTTTTTGATAACCCTTAAACCTGCATGTCCAGATTTCAGAACATGGATCATGAAGGATCCTTTCGCGGAGATCAAAGTGGCGCAGCGGTAGTTTAGTTGATCAGTTATCTCATCCCTGACTTGTCTCCTCTTGACCAGCTCTCAAGAATTGTTTTTTGCTATTCGTGAGCTTCAACTAGCTTTTATACCTTGTAAAATCATCTTGTAAATTATATTTTTATACTCTCTGGTGATGTAATTTTATGTAATATTGGATCACGTTTGTGATAATATTATACTTGTACTATATAAGTTGGAATGTATACTACCACTGTGCTTCTGTACTCTGATTTCTGCATGTACTGATGCTTAGTGTACGTATCTAAGGGTATTTATGCTCTGTATATGTTCGTCGCAATAGTGTCACCATACTTGGTGGGGCAGGCCCTTACAGCTGATATCAGAGCTTAGGCTCTCCTACCTTTAGTACATACAATCGGGAGACCAATGTGAGATTAATTAGCAGCTGGAGGGTATGAGTCTTGGCTATACATTTTAACCACAAGTACATTGTTATTTATTTCTTCCTATTAATCTTTCCTTTGACTTCTTCAATCCTTTCATCTTTTCATTGTTCAGTTTCCCGTTATCTGGATTTTTGTAGCCTGAGTTGGTAATCTTTTCTTGTCATCTCCATTTGATCCCGCTATGATTGTCAACCCTGATTCTTTCGTGTTCAACTCTCTCCTTATCGAAATTTCGAGGATGAAATTTGTGTGAGGTGGGTAGAATGTAATAACCCATTCCCGAAATACATATCCGGATACGTGTTTGATTTTTTGCTCGCATTTTTCTATTTTTTCGTATTTATTGTTTTATTATCATTTTTGTTATTGTTTAATACCAACCCGTATTTTGTGGACTTAGAGTCAGTCCGAGTCTGAACCCTACCTAATCCTAGTGAAACTGCTTGATTTGATTTTTTTTGCTAGTTAGATAAACTTGTTTCAATTTCAGATATTAATTTTAATATTTTAGATTTTTCAAAATTTTCTAAATTTTTTTGAATTATTTTACAAAATCTCCTGAATCTGGTATCGACCAGTATCGCTGATTGATTCTAAGATTTTTAATTTATAAATAGAATTGAGTTCTTGAATCTAATTGTATCTACTTGCGTATCTTGTTGCATCTGTTGAATCTGATTTACAAACGGGATTCAATTTTATGGCAAGTCGATAATCCAGGGCAATCCTGTCGACAGGTGACTATATCTGCTGCATCATAGAACCGTACAAACTCAGTACTATTATCAAGGAGTTAAAAAAAACTTTATCATTAAGATTTTTACACTCTCTCCTCATAATTCTCCACCTCGGTGAAGATTTCTGAAATCTGAATTGAACACAATATTGCTCCATATCTACTCAGTCGAGCTGCACTAATATGGTTGCCTGTGTACACCCCGCCCAGGAGATCAAGCCATTCGTAGTTCAACAAATAAGCTCCACCAAGCTCAAACAACTGGAAAGATATGAAGTAACTTCTTACAATACTTGAACTTCACTCCCGGAACAACTTTGATAAGCATATCGACTAGATTCTCCTTCTTGTGAAATTCTTTTGCTCGATGTCTCATCAAAAATCTCTCAAATAAAGTGGAGACCTCAATGTGCTTCGTCCTTGTATGATAAATTTGGTTCTTTGCTAAGTAGATGACATTCATGCTATCACAGTTGATCTTTATAGATTCTGATCAATCCTCTAATTGTTGAGCAATCCTTGAAGCTAAATTGCCTCCTTCATAGCCTCTATCATGGCCATATACTCGACCTCCATAATAGACAATAGGATGGTAGATTGTAGAATAGAGCGCGCAACTCATCGATGCTTGGGCCAATGTAAACACATATCCCCTTGTAGATATGTATTTGTCGAGATCATTTGCACAGTCAGAATCATTATATCTGATACACTCCTTTTACCTATAAAATCCTTCTCGAACTCCAAAGTAATGTCTATGGTACCTTTGATGTACTGTAGAATTCACTTTACTGCCTTCCATTGACCCCATATCGGGATTGTGCATGTATCTGCTAACCATCAAGACAGCTTGTGACAGGTCAGGCCTCGTATATACTGCATACATTAAACTACCAATCACGCTTGTATAGGTTACGTGAGTCATATACTCATGCTCTTTAGTTATAGGAGAATTGTAGCTTTCATTTGAAATGAGGGGCCAATAGTGTACTTACAGACTTTGTGTCATCGTTTATATTGAATTTCTGAAGTACCTTCTTCAAATACCCCCTTTGTGTCAAACAAACTTTCCTACTTTTCTCTAATCTCGCTCAATTTTCATGCCTAGCATCTTTTTCTCTTTACCAAGATCCTTCATCTTGAATTCAGAAGGAAAATCTTTCTTTAGTTTATCAATCGCAGAGCTTCTCTTAGAAGTGATGAGCATATCGTTCACATAAAACAGTAATAAATGTATTCTCTACCCGGTAGCTTATTGTAATATACACATAGATCATAATGGCTTCGTGTGTACTCCTTACCTCTTATGAAGCTGTCAAAATGCTTATACTACTGCCTTGGTGATCGCTTTAATCTATAAAGCGCTTTCTTCAATTTGCATACCATATTTTCTTTTCTTGCATTCTTAAACCCTATCAACTGAGATATGTAGATCTCCTCTTCAAGATCGTCATGGAGAAAGGCAATCTTCACATCAATCTGATCAAGATCCAACTCGTATTGTGCCACTAGTGCCAAAAAAATCCGAATAGACGAGTACTTCACAATGGGTAAGAATACCTCATTGTAATCAATGTCTTCTCACTGCACGTAACCTTTAGCTACTAATTTAGCCTTGTAGCGTAAGATATCACTATCAAGAGATCTTTGTTTTTTTATAAATTCTTACTTACACCGATCACCTACTTTCCCTTGGGCAACTCTGACAGTTTTCAAGTGTCGTTCTTATGTGGAAATTCATCTCTTCCATCATGACATCCTTTCACATCTTGGAATCTGAACTAATTTCTATATGTAGAAGGGATTACCTCCTCAATGATTAGGAGAGCATAGGCCACGATCATGTTAGTAGTGAGCCAACTGGGCTTACGTGAATTTTTTCGGGCTCTTCCAACTACAATGAATTCTTAGACATCACATATAGCATGTCCTTGATCCTCATCATCCTCATCGGCTACATGACTACCACCCTGCGTCACCTTAGGTGTGATCTCAAATGATATGTTCTATCTGGAAGTGGTGGAGTAGCATCACTCTCCACCAGCTCTGATATCCTGATGTTTGTAGGCTTCACCATTAAAGCCTTGTCAAACGTAACATCCCTGATCAAATTAGTCCTTTGGATTCCAAATTTTGTAGCCTTAATGCCTTTTGAATCTTGTGATAATCCTTTCCTTCCTCGCTCTCAGACCCAACTTAACTTGATATGATAATAGTTTAGACAACAAATAACCGAAGCGAGTCATAATCCTGAGCAACTTTTTCCAACCAAAATTTTAAAGGAGTTTTACCTCCTATCATAGACGAAGGCAACCTGCTAACGAGATGGCAAGCATATGTCAATGCCTCAGCCCAAAAGGATTTCGATAACCCAGCATTGCATAGTGTGCAGTAAACCTTCTCAAGTAAAGTTCTGTTCATCCTTTCAGTCACTCCATTTTGTTGCAGTGTTTCTCTCACACTGAAGTGTCTTTTTATGTCCTTATCATGACATAGCTGTAGAAATGATCACTGATGTACTCTACACTTTTGTCTGAACAGAGTACTTTGATCTTCCTTCCCGTATTATTCTCCATATTTTTGTCACTTCATAAATAACTCCAGGACTTTTTTTTGTGCCTCATGGTATATATCCTACATTGCCTAGAGTAAGCATCTATAAAAATCACAAAGTACTGGTTACATCTAATAGATGTCTTGGTAGGTCCCCAAATATATGTGTGAACATAGCCAAGAATTTCCTTGGTGCAATGAATCGCGATGCCGAAATTCACCTTAGTTTTCTTACCGATGACACAATGTTCACAAAATTTCAACTTGCAAGTCTTGGAACCTTGTAACGAACCTTGCTTTGCTAGAGTTACAAAAGACTTTTCACCTGTGTCCGATTATCATGTGCTAAAGTCGTGTACAATCATCTTTAATTAATATAAGTTACTACTTGCCTTGTAACCATACTACCCTTCAACTAGTATAGGTTATTGCACCGGACGCCCTTCAATACTACCATTGAGCCTCTTCTCATCTTAAGAATACTATTTCTAACTGATATCTTAAGACCCAATGCTTCCAAGGTAATAACAGAGATAAGATTTTTCTTCAATTGAGGTACATACCTCACTTCACTCAGTTCTCGTACCATCTCATCAAACATCATGATCAAGACTGTACTATCTATTTCATAATACATGGATGATCATCACCCATGACAACAGAACAACCATCTAGTTTCTCAAAGCTATAAAACCAATTCCTATTGGGACACACATGATAGGAAGCACTTGTATCTAGTAACTGTTAGTATTTAGAGTGCCTCATATTCATTGAAGAAGAATTCAGGTTTCTGGCAGTTTTCTAATACTGATTTGTCTTCTATTTTGGTTTGGATATGGGTTTTCTATTTCTCTAAGTAGGTGCTGATTTGAGTTCATATTGGACTAGGATCATCCCAGGTGCCTATAAAACCTCTCAGGGGTGGCCTTTTGAAGGTGTGTCAAGAATTCAAGAGAAATTCTAGAATTCCTCCATTGGGGGTTATAAGAGAGATCACATTGCGGAACCATGTTAAATCTTGTGTTCCTTAGTTGTGTGATGATTGCTTGCTAATGATAAATCTTCTAAGCTTCCACTTCCGCTGCCGAGTATTTGACTTGGTGTTCCTCTGTTGTTTGATCGGTGATAGATCATTAAAAATTGGTATCAGAACGATGGCTAGCAAGACGATCACGACAACCAAGTTTGAGGTGGAGAAATTTAACAGGAAGTCTAACTTCCTATTATGAAAGATGCGAGTAACATCATTACTCGTCAACGAGGGCTCACACAAGGCCTGCTTGGTACTAAGAAGAAGTAGTCAAAGATGGAGGATGATAAGTGGAACGTCAATGACTTTAACGCAAAGTCGACGATCATACTGTGCCGATCAGATGAGATCCTCTACAATGTGATGAATGAGGAAATAACTTCTGATCTTTAGTGTAGGTTGGAGAGCCTGTATATGACTAAAAGTTTGTCAAATAAGCTCTTCATGAAGAAGCATTATAGTCTTCGGATGAAGGAAGGTATGTCTATTCTACAATATCTTAATGCTTTTAATAGAATTTTAAGCGACTTGTTAGATCTAGAGGTTAAACTAGAAGAAAACAAAGCTCTTATATTACTCTCTTCTCTCTCCATCAAGTTATGACCACTTGGCTACCTCCATCATGTATGGTAAGGAGACCTTAGAGTTAGAAGATGTCACGTAAATGCTCCAAAAATAACGAGCTGATGAAGAAGACAGATTCTATGGAGAAGGCCTCAGGATTGTTTTCATGGGTCAGAGGGGAAGAACAAAGAGTAGGGGACCCAAAGGGATTCAGAGGCTTCTAGCAGTTTCTCTTGCTTCTTTTGTAAGAAATCAGAGCACATCAAGAAAAATTGTATGAAATACAAGGAGATGCTAAAGAGGAAAGGCGATAAAGATTTCGATGGGACTAAACCAGTGGAAAGTCAGATCAAGTTAGAGTTGTCGAAGAAGCAGATGAGAATTCATGTAATGTCTTGACAGCTGAGTCAGGAAAAGGTAAATACTCAGATGCTTGGTTACTTAATTTGGGGTGCATATATCACATTTGCCTAAAAAGGGAATGGTTTAGTACTAAGAGCCTTATGATGGAGGCTCAGTCCTGATGGGAAATGATGTCGTGTGCAATACTGTTGGCATCGACAACATTCGTATGAGCATGCTTGATGAATAGGTTCGAACCCTCACGAATGTTTGACACGTTCCAGATTTAAATAGAATCTTCTCTTTGAAGGTTCACCTAGAGGGGGGGGGGGTGAATAGGTGATGGCTAATCTAATGGTCACTAAATGCCAAATAATGCGGAAGCTAAAAGCTATTATGACCTAAACAAATCTTTTACACTAAACACTACGTATAACACAAGAGTGTTGCCGAATTCCCCGTGAAGGGCTCTGGACAAACTCCTCTAGATTCCCCTTGAATGGGTTGAGGTGCCGCGTTGGCTCTCTTGGTTGAATACAAGTGTTAGCAAACAAACTCAAGCAAGTATATCACAATATGAGCACAAATGAATATATCAAGCATATAAGATAGACAATGAGAGTATGCTAGATATAAAGACAGAGAGAGAGTGAGCAATCGCAAACACGGGATTTGTTTCGAGGTTCGAGCACCCTTGCTCTACATCCCCGCCTTCGACACACGAAGGATTTCCACTATAATCGATCCCAATGGATCACTCGGTGCCGCAACACCTACAACTCTCGGACTCCTTAGTCCGCACACACGCAAGCCCACGGCTCGCCGAGGCCGCACCTCAAACAAGAGTTCGCACCCGAACCCAAAACACACCGAGTCCACACTAGGACCCGAAACAATGCGAACACACCGTCCGTCCGCTCCTCAAAGGAACAAAGAACAAGTCTTTGGTGATCACAACACTTTGATCACCTAAAAACAATCTCACTACAACACTCCTATAGGATGAATAGCAATGGATGGCTCAAGTGTATGTGTGAGAAAACAAGGATTGAATCTATGGTGGAAAACACAAGAAAATCTCTTTTGATACACTCTTAATAAACTCTCCTTTTGAATGGAAGTATTTAGCCCAAATACAAGTGGAGAAAACCTCTGAAAAGAGTTAGAAAAACTAGCCCAAAAACCACTTGAAAATCTTGGAGAAAAATAATGACCAAACCCCCAAATTTATAGGCTGTCAAAAACTAGCGTTGGGGTCTGTCAGACCTGTCGGTCGACCGCTCGGTCGACCGCCAACGGTCAAAAATCAGACCGTTGGAGCCTCCGGTCGACCGCCCGGTCGACCCAAAAGAACAGAGAGCACTGCTCTCAGTTCCGGTCGACTGGGTCGGCAGACCGGCCATCTGCCAGGTCAAGGCGTGCACGTCGTGCACGTTAGTCGACTGAGCTGGTCGACCGACTTCAGCTCTAGTCGACTTGATAGGTCGACTAGTCGACTTGGCTGAAGCCTGAAACAGAAATCTGATAAGGGATTTAAAACTTGGTCTTTTTGATTGAAATAAAATCCCATAAAATACTTAAAAATCTACAAAAATAGTTTTACCAATATTCTTTGATAAACAAACATGCTTGTACAAAATCAAGGCATGTTATAAGAGATTTGGACTATTTTTGTAATATGAAAATATTGGCTCAATTGAAAACTTGTATTTTCCAAAATCTTGTCTTTCCAAAACTCTTTTAAATAAAACTAGATATTTTGAACTCATTAAAGCATAGTGTGTATGGATATGATCCACTACACAAATAAGATGAAATATCTAAGTTTTTGACATTAAGCTCTAAACATGATTTTGGTTAAAAGATATGTAAACATGAAAACCAAAATCCAAACATGTATTTTCCAAAATGAAAAATCTTTTGTAAAAACAAAACTATCAAGAGTGTGTGTGTATATAATACTTGAGCAATCCACCAACTACTCTATCCTTTACATTCTAACTAAAACAAAATCTTCTAAAAACTAAATCTTATACCTAGACACAAGTCTTGATCTTGAAGTCTTCCCTTGAAGTCTTCTCATCATCTTGACTTGGTCCAAATGCAATCCAACGAGCTCGACTCCTCTTGAGTACTTGATGTGGTCTTGATGCATAAGCTCGTGAATCAAACCGGTGCTAGCTCCAAAATTTGTCTTAAAATCCTTTATTGAAGCTCCACACCTACTAAGATCTTGATAACAAATCTGTCACTAATTAAATACAAGATCATTAGTAAACATAACTACATGAGTTGATCATCATCAAAACTAGAGTGATGGGCCTTTGGGCCAACACTCTTGTTGGGAGCTTTGGAAGCTCATGGGTACAAGTTTTCTAGTATAGATGGAGCAGTCAAAGTTACTAAAGGCTCCCTGATGATTCTCAAAGAAAAACAAACAACAAACTTGTACAAGTTGACATGAAGCATTATTATTGGTGATGCTTCAGCAACAATAGTGAAGGATGATATTACAAGACTTTGGCACATGCGTCTTGGACACATGAGCGAGCGAGATCTTCAAGTTCTGCACAAAAGGAGTGCTCCACCAAGTATCATTGCAAACGTGATCTTTGTAAATTTTGCATTATGGTAGGCAACGTAGAATAGCTTTCTCTATATCTCAACACAAGATAAAGAGCTTGCTAGATCTCATACACATAAATATATGAGAGCCTTTGCCAGTAGCATCCATTGGAGGTGCTAGCTACAATGTTACTTTTATAGATGATTTTTTAAGAAAAGTTTGGGTATACTTCTTGAAGTAGAAATTCAAAGTATTTTAGAAGTTCAATGAGTGAAAAACTTTGGTGGAAAATTAGATGAGATAGAAGGTGAAAGTCTTGAGGTCTGATAATGGAGGCGACTTCACCTCCAAAGAATTCAAAGACTACTTAGCAAGTAAGGGCATCAAACAACAGCTAAGTATTCCAGGGCGACCAGAACAAAAGAGAGTAGTAGAGCGCATGAATTGAACACTTACAGAGCGTACCCGCAGTATCAGATTATAGGCTAAATGTCAGAAGAATTTTAGGCAGAGGCGGTGAATTATGCGAGTTATCTGGTAAATATGTTACCATCAACAACTATTGATCTTCAGATCTTAGAGGAGATATGGCGAGGAGTATCTGTAGACTATTCAACCTTACATATTTTCGGTTGCCCAGTATATAGTTTGGTTAATAGTCAGTAAAGAAACAAACTAGAGTTCAAGTCTAAGAAGTGTATCTTTATCGGGTTCACCAAAGGAGTCAAGAGTTTCAAACTTTGGGATCCCAAAAAAGGAGCGCCTTTACCAGCAGAGATGTGGTCTTTGACGAAGATTCAATGTTACGAGAAAAGTCAGAGACGGAGGATAAAGCGCAAGGTGGAGCTTTAAACAGTTCGGCAGCAGACACTCAGGAAAAGAAAGTTGAGTTCTTAAATAGCCCTAAAAGGCCTGAAGGTCAAAAAGGACTCCTTAGATTCAAATGAAGGCTACTCAAGAGCAACCTAGACCATTGAGGTGGTCAGTCAGAGTTACGGTGCCACTAAGAAGGTATGGTTGGGATAAAGATCATGTCTCTTTCGTATTAGTAATAGAAACAAGAGACCCTGACAGTTACAGGGAAGCGGTCGAGGCAGACGACCACGACAAGTGGATTACATCCATGAAAGAAAGAGATGGAGTCTTTAGATAGAAATCAAACATGAACGTTAGTTAATCTTCCAAAGGACTCTAAGATAAAAGGTTGCAGATAGGTCTTTCGCAAGAAGGACAATGAGCAATACAAGACAAGGTTAGTTGCCAAATGATATGCTCAGAAGGAGGGTATTGATAACAATGAGATTTTCTCTCCTGTAGTCAAACATACATCTATTCGAATGTTATTCGTGATAGTTGCTCAGTTTGATCTAGAATTAAAGAAGATAGACGTCAAAAGAGCGTTTCTGCACGGTGAACTGGAGGAGAAGGTAGACATGAAACAACCTGAAAGTTATATTCAGAAAGATAAAGAAAAGAAGGTGTGTCTTCTAAAGAAGTCCCTCTATAGACTTAAGCAGTCCCCCAGGCAGTGGTACAAATGGTTTGACTCTTTCATGATCAAGGCTAAATACAACTGATGTGAGTATGATAATTGTATTTATTTCAAGCAGAGTGATGATCTGACATATTTGTTATTATATTTGGATGATATGCTGATTGCTGCGAGAAACAAGACACATTCAGAAGTTTAAATCTCAGCTCAAGAATGAATTTGACATGAAGGATTTGACAGAAGTCAAGAAGATCTTAGGTATGGAAATCACTCAAAGCAGAGGCTCAGGAAGACTTTGGCTATCCCAGGAGAACTATATTCTCAAGGTGTTGGAGAGATTCAACATGGCAGAAGCAAGATCAGTCACCATTTTTTTGGCAGGTCACTTCAAATTATCCTCCAAGCAGTGTCCACAATTATCAGTAGAGGAGGAAGAGATGTCTCGAGTACCATATGCTAATGTGGTGGGATCACTCATGTATGTTATGGTCTACACTAGGCCTGACTGTGCCTATGCAGTTAGTACAGTAAGTCAGTTCATATCAAATCCAAGAAAGCAACATTGAAAGCAGTGAAGTGGGTGCTATGATATCTGCGAGGGACTGCAAGACTAGGTTTGGTGTTTCAGAGATTAAAAACGGGAAAGCCTAGGTTACTACAAGGTTATGTTGATGTAGACTATGCAGAAGATCTTAATCAGCAAAGATCTTTGACGAGCTATGTGTTCACACTAGCTGAGTGCGTCATTAGCTGGAAGGCAAGTTACAAGATACAATTGCTCTTTTAATGAGAGAAGCGGAGTACATGGCTGCAATTGAGGCGTCAAAGGAAGCTTTATGGTTGAGAAGATTGGTTGAGACATTCAGTATCATACAGGGTTCAGTTCGAGTTCATTGTGATAGCCAGAGTGCTATTCATCTCGCTAAAGATCACATGTATCACAAGAGGATGAAACACATTGATGTGAAATTTTACAAGATACGTCGGTGGGTCGTGATGATAAAGTGATTGATTTGGTAAAGATCAGCACGAAGAAGAATCCAATAGATATGATAATGAAGACTATCCCAGTGGATAAGTTCAGAGCATCTTTGAACTTCATCAAGGTTCTCCAAAGGTAAAGTGGCGAACGGACTCTTGGGAGCGAGCCATGTAAAGTCACAAAAGGGGGAGGAAAAAGGAAGGCGAATGAAGCAGAGGCTAATTTCTACGGAAAGGCTCAATGAAAATGAGTCAAGGTGGAGATTGCTAGCATTTGGAGTGCTTCATATTCATTGGAGAAGAATTCAGGTTTTTGACAGTTTTCTAATATGGATCTGTCTCTTGTTTAGCTTTGGATATAAGTTTCCTATTTCTCTAAGGAGGTGCTGATTTGAGTTCGTGTTGGACTAAGATCATCCCAGGTGCCTATATAAACCCCTCAGGAGTGGCCTTTTGAAGGTGTGTCAAGAATCAAGAAAATTTCTAGAATTCCACATTTAGAGTTGTGAAAGAGATCTTATTGTAACTCTTATTTTTTCTTCAATAAATATTTTGTCCCTCCTCCTTGTGAACGTAGGCACATTGCCGAACCACGTTGAATCTTGTATTCCTTGGTTGTGTGATAATTGGTTGCTAGTGGTAGATCTTCTACGCTTCCGCTTCTACTGCCAAGTCTTCGACTTGGTGTTCCTTTGTTATTTGATCGATGATAGATCATCAACAGTAACCACTTAGAATCACCTGAGTGGCCTACAGTAGGATTAGTGATTGAGAACGAGAGTATCGTTGAGTCTGAGTCTGATCCACCTATTGTTCCTCGAAAGAAATTGAAAGGGCACCAAAAAATTCTTTGTTGATTGTAAAAGAGAATTACAGCGGACAAAATCTCCAATTACAAAAGAGGAAAGAGTTTGAGTGGATCTCTCATTTGTTTAATATTGGGTTCTTGATGTAGCAGTGGAGAGCGAATCTTGTTCTCTGTTGACAAACTGAACTACTAGTTTGACTTTGGATCTTCTTCTTGCTCTAGTTTAAAGCATACTGGTAAGGTCTGAAACCTCAATCAGTGGCTAAAATCTCGAAAAGATTAGAAACTCAACTTGCACTCAGCGAGTTAGTAGAGTTTTCCCTTCTAACACAATGTGCATCCAGTAATCTCGTGCTCAAGTTTTAGCTATTGTGGTTATCCAACTCCAAGCATCAAGCATCAAGTGTGCCTTTAGAGATTCTCTTCCTCTAGCCTTTGGTTTCTTCGGGGCCTCCTCTCGAGTTTAGCCCACTTGGGTTCCACCCATTTTCCTTTTAGCTTTAAAAACTATTTATAGGGTTTTTCCAAGGGATAACTGTCCCCTTAAATCTCTCTATAATTGATATTTATGCCTCATTACGTGGAGAGAAAGTTGGTTATAACTGATCAAATTCGTGGCTGTCAGTAACAGCAAAATGCGAGTCTCGCACTAGATGCGGACCTCGCTCTAATATTGAGACGCGGAGCTCACAGGCTCGCGTCTATATTGGAACGCGAGCTCATAAGTTCACGTTAAAGTTGAAATGTGAAGCTTGTCAGACTTGTATTTATGTTGAAACACGAAGCTTCACAAACTCCTGTTTTGATGTTGAAACATGACCCTGAGATTTACGTTTTAAAGAGCAGTATGATCATCGCCTTTGGCACAGAATGCGAGTTCGTATCTGAGGTTGGAACGTGACCTCCGCGTTTGACAAAGGATGTGAGGTTCACGTCTGAGATTAAAATATAACCTCCGCATTTGACAAAAGATGTGAGGTCTACGTCAGAGGTTGGACACGACCTCCACATTTGACAAAAGAATCGAGGTTCACGTTTAGGTCGAAACACGACCCTCACATTTGGGTTAAAACACGACCCTGTATCTGAGGCTTAGTCATCAATAATTTTTAGACAGCCTACAAAACCCCCTCCAAAGTTTTTGAAACTCCACAGTTGACTGGAACGAATTTCAAAATACTTTAGATTTTATGTTGGCTTGGGCTTTCATAATTGGACTGGCAATCTTTTGAAATATCCAGAGCTTGATCTTGTCTGGATTGGTCTTCATGAGTGTACTGTTGAGCTACTTGATGCCTTCATGGAAGATCATCGTAAGAATCTAGAAGCGCGATCTGAAACTTTTCTGTTTAGTGGTTTGTTTCCGGAATACTATTAAACATGTTGAGTTGTCAATCTCTTTTACCAGTATCCGGTTAAACTGTTTGCAAAAGTCATATCTCAGTCAGCAGGTCTATTGGAACATCAGACATACTAAAGCGATGAGTTTTTGATTACCAGAGATAATGTTTAACTTAGCAATTAAAATTTGGACAACTTCACTAGGGAAGCTGAATAAGAGAGGAAGTTACTGTCAGAGATGTGATTTTTAATTGACTGGGACTTATTTTGTGTGCTAGAAGTAATAGATTAATTTAGCACCGAAAGGTCTCGTTTTCACTGAGAAAATTGAGGAGATCAATGTTAGAGGTGTAATGTTAACTTAACAGTGTGATGGATTTAGAGCAAATTAAATTGTCAGAGAGTTATGTTCACACGATAGGAAAATTTCTCATTTTCTTTTGAGAAAATCGAGAAGATTACTTTCAGAGGTGTGATGTTAACTTGACGAGATTTATCTGGCGATTTAAGCAAGTTTGATTAAAGATGTGGTGTTAACTTGTCTAAGATTTGTCTTGCGTGCTAGCAAGTTTGATTAGAGTGTGATGTTAACTGGACTGAGATTTATCTTGCAATTTGAGCAAGTTTGTCAGAGGTGTGGTGTTAACTTAATCGGGATTTATCTTGCATATGAGCAAGTTTAGTCAGGGTGTGGTGTTAACTTAACCAAGATTTGTTTTGCGATTTGAGCTAGTTTGGTCAGAGTTTTGGTGTTAACTTAACTGAGATTGGTGGACCTGTCATTCTATTGAAGAGAATTGACAACTACAGGTTAATCCTTGGGGATATATTAAAGACTTATTATCAGAGATATAATATTAATTTGACAAGTTCGATCTGTAATTCATTCCAATAGAGAGATGAATGCAGCTTTTTATGGTCTTACCATTCTATGAAAGAGAATTAGTAAGAATTTTGGTGGGATCGGTGGGATCAGGTCCCTTAAGATTTTTTAACAAACCCTCGCTATCAACGAATTTGGTTTGCTTTTACTAACTATCATTTAAGTTGGGCTAGCCATCCATTCTCCTCAGTATGATAAGTTGTCGAGGATTTTTCATTAGACTTAAATGCTAACTTTTTCCTCTATCCTTAGCCATCAGGGGAGCTGGATTGCTGTATCACTTAAAGTGAACAGAGTTTTCTGTGTTTTCAATTTCACAAGTGACTTTTAAAATCTCTTTGGGGATTAAGAAAGTGAGTATAAACTCTGTGAGTTTTATCAGGAGATTAGCATTCCTTATGAGTACTTATTTAATCAGAGGTGTGGTGTTAACTTGATCATGGATAGTACTTTTTGTTTAAAGTAGTACATGATGTACTTTTAGGGGTTTTTATTCCATGGGGATGACAAATACCAATGAATGGTTTAGGCTGTTCAGAGATAACAATTGAACGTCGCAGTCGTAGAAGTCGGATTACCTCGTTGCCAAGTGGATTTAATGCTATATGCTCTTGTAATTTTTCTGACCTACTCTTGCAACTATGTTTTCTACTCGTTAGCTGCTTTCAAGTGTGACTTTGAATTACTCCTATTTGAGTTATGAGTGTTGTTTGCAGGTTGTGGCGGCAAGTCTCTACTAATGTAAACTGCATCATACCCTTGGGCATCAGAGCGCCATACTCTAAAATCTCTCTATAAATGCTTTGATTGACTCTCCTTTCTTCTGCTTTGTGGCGAGGAAAGTTGGCACAGAATCTTCAGTGTCATCTTCGAAGAATCGTGCCAGGAAGAGCTTCTCGAAGTTGGTCCATCTCTTGATAGAGCTTGCGGGAAGATTCATGAACCATTCAAAGGTAACCCCTTGAGAGTGCCAATGAACAAACGAGCCAGAATAACATCATTCAATACTTCATTCCCAGATTGGGATTTGAAGTAGTATATGTGTTGATTCAAGGAACGTTTTAAAGGTTTGTAAGGTTGTTGCCTTGAACCTAGGAAGATAGGAGCTGACTCCTACTCAGTAAATATGGCCTAACCACCACCACTTCTTAAGGATTGCTTTGATTTGAGATAACCTCCAGGCATTTCTCGAGCTCGTTCATCCTCTTGGTATGATTATCCTCTGAATTCTCTGTTCTTCAGAAGAAGAAACTTAAGATTTTCATATCCAAAGTTATTCTCATTGCCATCAGAGTGTTTGAATGTAGAGTTTTCTTCCTTCCTTTTACCCATGCTTTTGCAGGAAGCAACTTTAGTCTTCGGGACTATTTGACTTCTTCGAATTTTTAAGCAAAAGAGCCACCATCTTCTTGAGATTATTGATAGACTCTTATTGGGCTTAGAGCATCGCATGCTGCACTTGTTTCACTCAAGCTTGCTCCTCAAATTTTCTGGCTACCTCTTCTAGAATATCAACTATCTGTGTGAAGACTTCTGTCTCCATGTAAGAGTTAGATGAATGTAACTTCGCTTTGGCAGAGTGCTCATCATCGCTTCAATCCTTCTAACCAGTAAATTATAGTCGATTGAGGTGATCGCTCCAGTTTGGATCCGAGTGCGTCGGTAGATCCCTGAGGCTTGATCAGTATTTCTTTCAAGCCTGAGGAACGTTCAATATCTGACTCCTTAAGACTAAGGGCAAGTTGGTTCTCCTTCGACTTACTTAGTGTGGTGCTTGGACCCATCATGTTGGAAGTCACATTCGGATACTCAGCGTTAGAGATAAGTTACTCGCAATGGCATTAGGGAATAATTTGATGAACGTTCCTCTTCGTTATCAAGTAGTCCCTCAGAACCTATGAGAGTGAGGGCTTCCTAGTTCAGTACCGAACTTGGCCACTTGAGGTTGGACATGACTCTCACGTTTTAGAAGTGAAACACGAAGGTCGCGTTCTAACGCAACCTCCTGCTGAACGCAAGTCTCGCGCTTCAAAGGTCGCATTTTGACACTGTCTGCTGATGAACACGACTCTCGCATTTTAGAATTGAAAAGTGAAGGTCGCGTTCTGGCACGACCTTAGGCTGAACACAGGCTTCACATTTTGGCACTGAAACGCGCATCTTATGAATGCGAGCATCATGTTTTGTCGCAGAAACACAGGGCTGAATGCGAGCTTCTATAGTGCCAACAGCACTGTCATCAGCTTCTTTTTTCTGATGGTAACTTGACGTCTTCGTCAATGATCAGCAATCCACTTGGCTCGGAAGAGTTGATGCGAATCCCCTACAAATTGAGTTTACTGAGTCATGGGAGTAGTTTGGTATCGAGATTAGCCTCTGCCACTACGTTAGCCGTGAGCCAAGACACTGGCCTTGCGACTCTCTTGAGAGACGTTGTCGCAAGCCATATTGGCTCCCCAGGAGGTTGTCAGAATCTTAAGAGAGGTTGAGCAACTTGCTTTGTCAAAAAGCATATGGGTTTCTCTTTGAAAAGTCTCTGAAGAGATTTGAAAGCGAGTCTCGTTGGAGTCCGAGGAGAGAAGTTGATCGAACTTCTCTTGGTCGAATTCGGCGACGAGCGATTTGACAGTTAATCTGAAAAGCTTGAGGTCGGCTTGCGCTACGGCCTTCTCATCGGTAGAAAAAAATTTCCCTAACAGAGTTGCCATCTTTTGTTCCTCGGAAGAAATTGAAAGGGCATTGTAAAACCTTTGTTGATTGCAAAAGAGAATCACAACAGATCAAAATCTTCAATTACAAAAGAGAAAGAGTTCTGAGTGGATCTCTCCTTTATTTAATGCCGGGTTCTTAATGTAGTGGTGAAAAGTGAATCTTGTTCTTCATTGACAAACCAAACCTGTAGCCTATCTTTGGATCTTCTTGTTCTCGTTTAGCTGGTAAGGTATGAAACCTCAATCAGTAGCTAAAATCTCAAAAAGATTAAAAACTCAACTTGTACTCAGCGAGTTAGTAGAGCTTTCTCTTCCAACACAATGTGTGTTCAGCAGCCTTGTGCTAAAGCATCAGCCTTATGTGGTTACACAGCTCTAAGCATCAAGCATAAAATGTGCTTTTTAGGGATTCTCCTCCTCTATCCTTTGGCTTCTTGGGGCCCTCCTCTCGAGTTCAGTGCTCTTGGGTTTCGCCTTTTTTCTCATAGATTTCTTAGCTATTTATAGGGTTTTTCAAGGGATAACTGACCCTTAAATGTCTATATAATAGAGACTTATGCCCAATTACGTGGAGAGAAAATGGGTTGTAACTGACCCAGTTCATAGCTGTCAGTTACAGCAGAAATGCAGGTTTCGCACTGGACGCAGATCTCGCTCTGATATTGAGACGTGGAACTTATAGGGTCATGTCTATGATGGAATACGGAGCTCATAGGCTCGCGTTGAAGTTGAAATGTGAAGCTTCTCAGGTTTGCGTTCGTGTTGAAACGTGAAGCTCCGCAAGCTCGTGTTTTGATCTTAAAACATGACCCTGAAGTCTGCGTTTTGAAGAGCAGCACGATCATCGCGTTTCGCACAGAATGCGAGATTCACGTCTAAGGTTGGAACACAAACTTCGCATTTAATAAATGATGCGAGGTTCATGTCTAAGGTTGAAACATGACCTCATTTGAGGTTGGAACGCGACCTTCACATTTGACAAAGGACGCGAGATACGTGTTTGGGTTAAAACACGACCCTTGGTATGAGGCCTACGTTTGACGTTTAATTTTCAGCAATTTTTAGACAGCCTACACCTGCCTGTGAAATACCACCAACTTATGTACTGACCACCTGTGAGAGATTTGCCGCGGACTTCAACTCCTTCTTATCTTTGATTCTTGAGCAATCAACCTTTCAGTACCCTAAATCTTTGCAAAAAGCACACTAGTTTTTCTTCAGATCTCTGAAATCGGCTCTGAATTTTGATCAATAATGATCACCTTTACCCTTTCTTTCAACCGAACCCCAACCTCTTACTATCAACGCTTCTGCCGATGTACTATTAGAAGACTCTTTGTCCTTCTTTCTCAATTCATGATTTACAAGAGCAGAAGAAACTTCATTATAGCCAAGGTATTGTTATGTATTGATTAGAGTGAGGACGAAGGTCTCGTAATCCTCGTCAGGAACATAACTCATTAGAATCAACTCCTTGTCCTCCTGTTCGATCACCATATCCATATTGACTAAATCTGCAAGAAGCTTGTGTTGTTATTCATATATTCACCGATTGCGATAACTTTCTTCAATTAAAAATGATAAAGCCTCCTCTTTAGGTGTAAGCGATTCTCTATGTTCTTTGTCAAATACTTGCTTTCAAAGATCTCCCATATCTTCTTCGTTGAAGTGATACTTTATATCTTATGTTAAATAAGATTTTATGACGCCACACATCATCCTGTTTATCTTGTCCCAATCTTTTATAGAAGTCTCCTCTTGTCTTTCCTCCAAAAGTAGAGCATCTTTGAGGTTTGACGTCGTCAGCGCATTCATCATCTCTTATCTCTACATGCTAAAATTGTTCGTGTCGTCAAACTTTATCACATTAAACTTTTTCGGATGATGATTCACACATTTCACCGTAGATTGACTATTCTCGATCATCTCTTCCAGCAATTCCAACGAAGTAATGTGGAAAATAATTAGTGAAAACAAATCTAAATAGATAAAGATCAAAGTTTTACCTCCAAATGAAACAATCAAACAGTTTCCCAAGCGATTTACTCCACTCAAACAAAACTCCCCATCATTTACCCAGAAAGCTCCGATACCACTTGTTGAGAACCTGCCAGAGATCTAAGTGCAAACACTAGAATATGTCATAGAACAATCATCAATTGGTAAGAACAAATAGAGAGAAAGATATGCAGTATATCGATATAATGAGGTTCAGCAATTGCCTACGTCTTCGAAGCAGAAGGGGAGAGAGATCTTATTAATCAATCAATTAAAGGATACAATACATAGGAACAATATCTCTTATTATCTAAGTACAGAGTCCATAAAGAAAAGAAAACAAAAAACTCTGAATTCTAATCAGATACAAATTCAGAATCATACTCGAATGTGCCCAGAACCCAAACATTATCACAGCCGAAGGGGCTCGTCGACAGCTTGAGACGCACCCTGCTCTCTGTAAATTGCTGTCGACAGGCCTGAACCATAATTTATTATCACAGTTTGATTAGCCTGTCGACAGTCTAGAGTGGTCATGTCGACATGTGACTATATCTTCATGCGTATCTACTGTATTCTTGCACTCCGTGCAAACTCCATACTATCATCAAGGAATTAAAGAACTCCATCATTAATAATTTACACTCTCTCCCCTCTTGCAAAACTGTAATCAAATGAAGAATCCCAATCAGTTTCCTCTAATTTCGCGTATCTGGCTCCTAAATATTTGATGGGAAGTCTTGAATCTGTGGGACTGGTGGATTCTTGGCCTCTGTCATGTCAGCATCTTCAGCTCCAGCCTCCTTGGTCTCTGATTAGCCTCAATGTAATAAATTATTAACTTTCTAATTAGTTCATCCGTATGTATCAGAGTAAGCTTATAATGGCTTATCCTGTGAGCAAGTGCCTTTCACTTTAAACGTTGCTGGTGGTTCCTATTGATTGGATTGTCTGAATCATTATCTCTGTTGCCCGTAAAAAGTTCAGAAAAAGATGGCTTCAACCTAGCTAGTGTCTGATTTTTATAACACCCACATGGCTTACTTTTATCTGGAGAATAAAGCTTTCACTTTCTGAAGGATTCGAAAAGTAAAGATTGTTGCAGGATTTTGAAGAGGCAGAGTGAGTGTGAGTGTGTGGGAGAGAGCTTTAATTTACTGGGATTTGATTAATGAGAGGCATATATGATCGCAAGCTTTTTGTGAAGAGAATATATACTTAGCAGCAGCAGGCATTTTGAATGGCAACTCTATGAAGCATGATTCTAATCTTCATATCTGGGCTGTACGAATCATGGCTACGTGCCGAGCTCCTCCTATATCTAGAATTGTTCCTTTCCTGTTCATGACTAAGAAATTAAGAGGAAAGATAAAAAAAGCAAAGCAGTTGAAAGAAGAGAAAATGCCCTTTCCTTCATTAATAAGAGTCAATTGATTCTCTCTGGCATCATGTTGAATATAAAATTCATTGATCTTGCAATGACAGTACTACTCATCCTTTAGAAACTGGAAAAATAAAACGGAACAAAATATAGGGGCATCTATTTCCTTTCATTGCTTGTTTGATCATCGATCATTAATCTCGCGAGATTTTATGCCCTTTCTTGAAATGACTAGAGAGCTGATCAAACACTGAACTAATTCTGGCAACCCCAACTCTGCCATCAGTAAGCCAAAGACATAGCATGCTTGTGGGTTGGGACCAATCATTTAGAGATGGTGGAAGCAGCACTCTTGGTGGCCACTCAGAATCTAATCCCTCGTGCATCCGCACGCTCTTTTATTAGAATATATAAGCGCAGGCGAGAGAATAGATGGAATGGGGCCTCAATTGAGAGAGGAAAGCGAAGAGCAGAATTGATTCCTTCCTATGTCTAGTAATCTACAGGGCCTCATCTTGTTGCTAGCCAACTTTGCAGAACTTTGTTTCCCTACTTTTTCCGATCTTTCATGCTCACTGGCCTCAGCAGTGTAATGCGAACACGCTGGCTTCTCTTTATACTCCCCCACTACTAAGATTTCAACGCGAGTAGGTACTAGAACACCTTTGAAGTTGATCAATGAGGAACAACACACACACACACACACACACACACACACACACACACACACACACACACACACACACACACATCCATTGCCTTAAAAAACTAATTGCATTAGACTTGGGAGTAACTAACTTCTGATTAGAATAGAATTAACTAGCATGTATTGATGGTATTGGGTACTTTAGCAATCCTAGTTATAGTATGGTATTTTGCTTAAACTAAGGTGTCTCCCAAAGGTGGAAGCTTTAATGGAAGCCCACTATTTGGGCATGTGGTAATGATGATAATACACTAGCCAATACTTTGCTAAAGAGCTATGTATACATATAAAGATGCCGGTGTTTAAACAAGTGCTAGTTCGTCGTCAGGATTGAAGAAAGAGATGTTTTGGTTTTCTTTTGTGAGTGGGGAGAGTGTGGGCATTGATGGATATATTTGTTGTTACTTGGGTTATTTACCAATAACAAGTGCAATCATGTCTGATGATGATGGGCTGATGCATCACTTGTGATAATTAAAATGCTGGACATACTTATGCATTGATATAACTGCGAGAACTTATCTGATGTTTCTTCCGCCGTGCACCAGAGCAGGAGAGTGAAAATACAACGAACTTGTGATGTACTCTTTGGGTAGGTTTGTTAGTCTCACAGTACGATTTCTTTCTGTCTGAATGCTTAAAAGATCTTTCCCTTTTTTCCTTTCATTCATGAATTGCTAATAGGCTCCACTTACGTTTGAAACACAAGTATCACTGCTCCAATATCAACTCCTTGTCTTCTAGTTTCTGGTGGCCTGACAAACAGTCACAGTGCAGACACGAGGATCACGCGCTTCACGCATGAAGTATCTGCAGATCTCGAGAAGATCTGATCATTCTGTTGTGTCAGCAGAAGCTAAGCTCTCGAACCAGACACTGAGGACTCATGATATAAATACTTAACACGCGTAAAGCAGCAAAAGCCTGGATGTGTCCAGTGTCCTGATAGCAGGCCTCTGGCAATGGCTTTGAGGGACTGAATGAAGATGACTAGTTCACTTGGGTCATCATTATTTGAGCTTGCTTTAGGAGTCACGCTTGGCTCCCCACCACAGCGAGTGCGGGTCGAGTTTGATCAGTTAGATTGGATGCCCACTGATCGAGAATGGTAGCTCGATACATGCGGCCTTATGAGATCAGCTCATCCTGTGCGCAGGGCACATTCTGGCATTTGGCCATCAATATCAAGCTCCCACTTTTGATTGATTGGATTGCACTGTTCAACTTTCCAACTGAAACGGAGAGGCCTCAGCTCAGCAGGGGCAGCTCTGCCCTTGAGGAACCTGCTTCGAGCTGACTCGAAATTGAAGAAGCCCAAGGGATCGACACTGAAATTATCTAAATTACTTTGCTTTCAAGTTATATCTCTAAAGTTTTATTACATCAAAGAATAAAATTTTGAGCTCGTCGAAACTGACAACAAAAATCTTCTGTCATCTGATACTAACAGAGAAAAAGATGACAAATTTTTAGTCATCTGATACTAACAGAGAAAAAGATGACAAATTTTCAGTTTCTCGGCCTCATTTTGAATCATATAGTTCGGACACCTAACAGAGACACCTATTATTCAAAATAAATTTAAAAATACAAAACAAAAAACAAAACAAAACAAAGAACAACTCCGTTGAGTTGCAGAAATCTATATGCACTCTGAACTGCTTGCTTGAGTCAGAAAATCTTTGAAGAGAGGGCAAAACAAAATTCATTACTTCCAAAAGAAACAAGTTCAATTATAAAAGAACACTTTTTTTACGTAACAATTTGGCATAATTTCATATTCTGAAGCGGTTGATGATTATTACATCATTACTATTGCGCGCGAGGCAACAACCAATGAGAAATCCACCAATAGAGATAGACACGCAGGAGAAATACCCACATGATAAGAACAGAGAAATAAGATAGAAAGTAAGCCAACACAATATTTAACGAGATTCGACAATTTGCCTATGTCCTCGGGGCAAGCGAGAAAGAGATTTTATTGATTCAACAATCAATTACAATTTGTTCCTTACTTCAAGGAATTTGCAAGGGAGATTTTTAGTGGGATACAATTCATGAGGGCTCTAACTCATATATATAGCTAGAGAGTCTCAGGAATTTAAGAAACCCCAATTGGATTTAACCTCAAAACAGAAAAGGAGTCTAAATTCTGAAAGGATAATAGAACGCATATGTCGGTCGACCGACCCTTGTCCTTGATCGACCGGGACCAACCGAGAGTTTGTACCATTCAGTCGGTCGGCCGCTCCAGTCGACCGTTCCTTTGCCGCGGTCAACCGGGCGGTCGATCAGGCCATGTCTGTGAATATCGTGCACACCGGTCGATCGAGCGGTCGATCGGGTTCTGTCTTGACCTGCAACGAGTTCCTGTTCTTGCTCCTTTTAAATTCCGATCTCTGCGCTATCTTCCTGATGAGTTTAAAGAAATCTTCCGATCCCTTTTATCTCCTCTCTCCCTACAATTCTCTATATCGGTGAAGATTTTTCAAATTTGAGCCGAACTCCAACGAACATATGGCAAAATCGGCTTCTCGGCTTGAGCGCTCTGAACGAAATTGACACACGATCTCGGCGAAGTCGATACACGATCTCAACTTAGCTAACAGACGAAGCATGTTCTTTCAAACGAATGGCCAGCAAGTGTAATTGATTTTCACTGATCTCACTTGATCCAAATTGAGTTTGTCGTTGCCACCTGAACTCTCACCAAACTCCAATATCAATTGTAAGCTTCTAACTTCAGCTCAGCTATCCAAACTGAATGCACCATACATGTCTTTCCATCACTCCACCTGAAGAGAAATATCATATGAGCTGACCAATGAATGTATCTACAGCTCAGCAACTTCATGGAACTTTATTCCAAATGACCTTAAAGAACCCTTCATGAGCCAACACTGACTCTCCAACTGACTGGCTCTCTCCAGTCCATATGTCTACAAAATGATCCAACCAAATCTGAGTAGAGCACACCATACACCATCGTCGGTTTCAACAAACTGGATGCACACCCTCTTATGCAAGCTCAACCATCTTCTCACCAGAAGATTAAACGTTCAATGAGATCACAACACATCACCTTTATGCGAAGTCCAACTCTTCACCTCTACGTGAAATCCTAATCAGTTTCTCGAGAACCCAAATACACCATATAGCTTCATACAGGTTGCATCACCAAATGGCTACGCCTGTACGGCTGCCTATGTACCTTGCACAAGGGATCAAGCCCACCATATTTCATTGAAATGAGCTCCATCAAACTTAAGCACTTATGACTGAATCTTCAGCAGCGAACCGATCTGGCTGAGTCATATGAATCTCCTTACTACCGTCATGGAGAACAATGGCCTCCAACTTGAGTTTGTCGTGGTCACAACCTTGAAATTCATCCTTCTTTACCCATTTTCATAGTTTTATCTTGGTTCCAATTGCTGCAAATAATTCTACATTCTCATCAATATATTCAACCTGTTCAACATCAAAACTGGCTAAATGATCTCTACCCGGTGTCACATCCGGTGAAGTCCTCACTGATACCGAACCAACTGGAGATGGTGGAGTAGCATCAACCTCTACCCGCTGTGATACATCCTTGATCTTCAGTCTCTCCACTTGCTGAGTGTCACGCCCCGCTTCCCAAAATACGCTGAAGCGGAGACGCGACGAGAGTCGGCGACGCATATACGCAAGGAAAATACCTCACGTATACGCGCTAAGCCTAAAGTAGCCTGAACAAGTTTCAAAATCTACTACGATAAATCAATATCACTGCAATATGATATATAAATATCTAACCCAATGATAACAGATGAATAAAGGAAAGAAAATGGCAACTGGATGCGATAAAGACAGAATCAGAAAATAACAGGAAGATAAGAGAGATGAGAATACCAGAATCAGAGAGAGACCCAAAACTCCTCGCAATATGTATGGTCTCATCGAGCACCTAACAATATTAATAATAATAACACTAATAGTAATAATTGATAACAATGATGGTAATAGTATATAAAGCCAAAATGTCATTTACTATCTTAAAAATAATTTTGTAGATTTAAGAATAATAACTATCAATCAAGTTAATTAATAATAATAATGATTCGTAAATTAAATTAAATACTTTAGAAAAATAAAGATACAATATTACTAACTAGGGATATTACACTGAGAGACAGTAGACTTCAACACTAAAGTCTCATCAAAGCTGACATGCTGACTAAACACGATCTTCTTATTTTCAGGCCATAACCTTTAGCCTTTCATATTTCTTTTGACACCCAAAAACACAAACTTCTTTACTCACGGATTCACCTTGTCATCTTTAGCACTAAAGTAGGCCGGACTTTCAAATTCTCATAGCAAACTATGCCCTTGAGCAGCCTTCTCAAACCAAACTTCTAGTAGAGTTTTACCTCTTATCACAGTTGATGACAATCCATTTATGAGATGGCTAGCATACACAATCGCCTCAACCCAAAAGAATTTGTTTAATTGTGCATTGACAACAAATACCGAGCCTTCTCCAGTAAGGAACTGTTGATCTCCTTAGCCAACTCATGTATTTCATCTGTGAAGTGAGTACCAATACTAGTGTCTGGCCAAATTGTAGGAATTGGTTCTTGATCTTTTAACATTATCAATTTGTAGCTCCTTAATCTTCCAACTAGTCTGCTTCTCCATCATATCTTTTCACTTCACCAACATACCTAGAGCTTCAAACCTTTGTCTCATGGGATATATCTAACAATGTCTAGATAAATTATCAATAAAAGAGACAAAGTACCTATGATCTCCAAGCGATGCAGTCTTAGCAGGTCCACAAGTACTTTCGTGAACACAATCAAGAAGACCTTCAGAGTGGCGAGTAGTGGTACTGAATTTCACCTTCTTCTTGTCCAGAACGCCGTGTATACCCAATTCCATGTTGCGGGTAGATGCACCTTCCAATGATCCCTTCATTGATGGAGCTTGTAAAGACTTTTCTCCTCCGTATCCGAGCCTCATCTGCCAGAGCTGTGTGAAAATATTATATGAAGAAATAGAAGTCTTCACTTGATCTGTAACTATACAACCCTTCAAGTAATAGAGATATTTCCAAAGGATGCCCTTCATAGCCACCATGGAGCCTTTGGTCATCTTGAGAACACCATCTCGTATAGATACCACAAGACCCAACATTTCTAAAGTACCAACTGAGATACGATTCCTTTTGAGTTGAGGTACATATCTCACTTCTTTCAATTCTTGTACTATCCTATCATCCATTTTGATACGGACTGTACCCATCCCTTCTACATTACACGAATGATCATCACTCATGACAGTGAAACATCCATCTAGCTTCTCAAAGCTAGAAACCTGTCCCTGTTTGGGCACACATGATAGGTAGCTCCTGTATCTAAGATCCACTCAGAATTATCTGAGTAACCAACAATAGGAGTAGTAACAGAGAAAGAGAATACTGATTAGTCTTAGTCCGACCCATCCGCCTGTGAAGTACTCGCATGAGTACTGACCACCTGTGCGAGATTTGCCTCAGTCATCGACTCCTTCTTCTTACCTTTGATCTTCAGACAATCAATCTTTCATTGCCCTAGCTCCTTACATAAGGCAGACTAGTTCTTCTTCAGATCTCTAAAACCTGATCTGGACTTCGATCTTCCCTGATCACCTCTGCCATTCTGATTGAAAGTCCTGCCTCTTACTGCCAACACCTCTGCAGTTGTGCTCCCTGAAGAAGACACTCAGTCCTGCCTCCTTACTTCATAATTCACAAAAACAGCAGACACCTCATTGTAGTTAAGGGATTTTCTTCCATTGATCAATGTAAGAGTAAAGATCTTATACTCTTCTTCAGGATAAGAATTCAATAAAATTACTGCCTTATCCTCTTTATTGATCTTTAGATCCATACTAACCAGGTCTGTAAGAAGGTTTGTGTAGATATTCATGTGTTCATCTATAGAGATTCCCTTCTTCATCTGGAAACGATAAAACTTTCTCTTCAACCGCAACCGCGATTTGATGCTTTTCGTCAGATATCTTTTCTTCAAGATCTCCCAGACCTGCCTAGCAGATGTTTCATGCAACGCATGATACTTGATGTCTTATTTCAAACAAAACCTGATCAAGTCACACGCCGTTTGATTAGTCTATAATTCTGCATTATTATATCGCATTTTCCTACTGATTTATGAATAAAATGTCGGTCTAAATCGTGTTTTGGTCTCTCTTGCAGATAATCAAGATAAGGAGGTCAAAAGGATAATAAAAGCTTAATTAAACCCATTTTTTGGTAATTAAATCCGTATTTCTTGGAGGCCAAGTAAGAAGTTTCTAGAAGATGCATTGAACCTAGACCCTTGCGGGTGTCTGACGCAAATCTGGACGAAATTAACCGAATCTGAGCATATCTAGAAAGTCCCCGAAGCGCCATGAACCTACGCACCAATCCACGCACCAAAACTAGGGACATAGGTCCCTGGTATTGCCGCGAAAACGCAACATTTTCTGCGTTTCAGCGGCAAAGTGGTAGGCCCACGCATCGATTTTTGACGCGTAGCCCCGTCTCGTCTTTTAGAAACTTCTTTTGCCTATAAAAACCCCTGCAGAGGCCTGAAACGGGAGCAGATTTAGAATTAGGCTAGGTTTTCTATCTTTTAGTGTAGGGTAGTGTAGGTGTTCCTCTTTCTTTCTTTTGTCTTTTCATTTTTTTTAGATCATGTAATAGGGCAGAGAGATTCAGAGAGAGAAAGAGAGAGATTGATGTAATAGATGGTAACAAACTATGTAAAGGTGTTTCCTTTCTTCTCCATTATAATCTTTTCCATCTTATACATGATACTTGGCTAATTTCTTCTTCTCATGGCAATCTAACTGCTAACCACTAACCATCTAAGTACTTACTTGATAATCCACATGAATCTAATAGCCTCTACAAGGCATTGCTCTTGCAAGAGCCATTGATGGCTCATGTTGATGGATTCTAACATTCTAACATTCTAACACCTAACCCACTAACTTGCTAACTTGCAATATCTTCTTTATTTCATGCTCACCTCTAACCGATTTTGATGAATTAATAGTAACTTGTAACTTGTTGTGTGGCATGGATGTGTTATTTGAATGTAGAAGAATAATCTTATGAGCCATGCTCTGTATCGTCTCATGAAGCCAAGGATTAGTGATGGCCAAGGATCCATGTGAGGCAACTATCACTAAGAGGTTAGCATGGTTAGTGAAGCAAATAGTAGTTAGTAGCCATGAGTTTTCTTTTATCTTGTTTTAAAAATCAATTTCAAAACTCTTCTTTTATCATTTCATTGTTGTTTTCACTATCTTCGTTGTTCACCTTTATTTTCATTTTCTTTACCACAAGCTTCATCTTCTTTTCTATTTTATTTTTCAAACCACTTCTCTTTCATTTTCACATCGCTATTTTATCGCCTTCTCCATCTATCACTTCTCAATTTTCTTTCCTTTCTTCTTTTTTTCATTCTTTTAACAAAGAAGACTTGTTAACATAACACGTGAATAAAAGCTGTTAATGCTTCTATCGCCTCCCGTCCCTGTGGATTCGACCCGTTGAGCCAATGGTATAACAGAAGTATCGAGGAAATATTAGCACATACATAATTTCATTGATTTCGTAAATACACATTTTTGATTGCTTGTTTCACCACGATCAAATTTTTAGCACCGTTGTCGGGGATGGGAATGGTTTAAACTCACGTTTTTGTTAACATTTTCTCCTCTGTTTTGGTGTGCAGGTCAATCTTTACAAAAACTTAGCATTATAGAAGTATAGTCTTGCTTGCATATACCTGCTCTAGAAAGCAGAGACCCTGCTTCCCTAATTGTGCCGTGGAAATCAAAGAATAACCGCGAAAACGTGATAATTTTTTGGCATTGTGACTTCATCTTTTGTAGGGAATTTGCAAGTTGCATATATTTTGTATTCTTCTGCTAATTATCTGTCTTGATTGCCTACACATTGTAATAATTAAAAAACTAAAATACGGTATTTAGACGCTTTAAAAACAGTTTAGATATTTGCATTTAGTCACGTGTCAATTTAATTCCAATATATTGTATTTTGTTCTGTTGTTATGATCTGGACTGAGGTGTACAAATGGCATTGCATATAACATAAGAAAAACACGTGGGTGATTTACTCGCCTTGTGTTATATTCTTATCTATATTGCACACTTGCACGAATTGAAATTAAGGGCAAAACCCATACAAGATACGGTGGGGATTTCATCACCCTTCCTTAGCCCAAAAATCACCTCCCCACTCACACAACCCAAGCCCTAATAAAAATTGATAGACGTTGGCCCCTAGGGACATTTCGAACTCATTAAGAGATAGACCGAGGGTGGAACTTGTTTGAATCTTACTCTTGTGAAATCGGTGTCTAAGGTTGGAGATTAAGAGGTTACGCCTCGAAGATACTGTGGTTTGGCGTAATTAAGGCCCATTGCTTACACACGGATATCTCCCACCGTATTTTGCCCCTACCTGGCCGATTAGCTCGTGGTTGATTCAAGTAACAACCTCCCTCGGATAATCGACCAGTTAGGAGTCGTCTAGGTCTAGGTTAACCCTATTATAGGCTTGATTTTGATTTTATTTCTTTTTGTCTGTTATTTGCTTTTTCTTTTTTGTTTGTGATTATTTGTGAAATGGAATTCAACAATAACAATTCTTTCAATCCTAATATGAATCTATATTTCACACCGACCCTATTTGTTTCGGATAATTCCAACCCGATTTTTTACAATATGAACCAACCAAATATACCGGGCTTTAGTCTACGGTTCTGCATTATTATATCGCATTTCCCTACTGATTTTTGAATAAAATGTTAGTCTAAACCGTGTTTTGGTCTCTCTTGCAGATAATCAAGACAAGGAGGGGAAAAGGGTAATAAGAGCTTAATTAAACCCATTTTGGGTAATTAGATCGGCATTTCTTGGAGGCCAAGCAAGGGAGTTTTTAGAAGATACATTAAACCTAAACCCTTGCAGGTGTTTGACACAAATTTGGACAAAATTAACCGAATCTGAGCATATCTAGAAAGTCCCCAAAGCGCCATGAATCCACGCACCAAAACTAGGGACCTAGGTCCCTGGTATTGCCGCGAAAACGTGGCATTTGTCGCGTTTTTGGGGCAAAGTGGTGGGCCCATGAGTCAATTTTCGACGTGTGGCCTCGTCTTGTCTTCTAGAAACCTCTTTGCTTATAAAAACCCCTGCAGAGGCTTGAAACGGAAGTAAATTTAGAATTAGGCTAGTTTTTCTATCTTTTAGTGTAGGATAGTGTAGGTGTTCTTCTTCTTTTCTTTTGTATTTTTATTTCTTTTTAGATCATGTATTAGGGCAGAGAGATTCAGAGAGAGAAAGAGAGAGATTGATGTAATAGATGGTGACAATCTATGTAAAGGTGTCTCATTTTTTCTACATTGTAATCTTCTTCATCTTCTATATGATGTTTGGCTAATTTTTTCTGCTCATGGCAATCTAACCACTAACTATCTAACTACTTACTTAATAATCCACATGAATCTAATAGCCTCTACAAGGCCTTGCTCTTGCAAGAGCCATTGATGGCTCATGATGATGCATTCTAACATTCTAACATTCTAACACTTAACCCACTAACTTTCTAACTTGCAATGTCTTCATTATTTCATGCTCACCTCTAACCAGTTTTGATGAATTAATAGTAGCTTGCAACTTGTTGTGTGGTATGGATGTGTTGTTTGAATGTTGAAAAATAATCTTATGAGCCATGCTCTGTATCGTCTCTTGAAGCCAAGGATTAGTGATGGCCAAGGATCCATGTGAGGCAATATCACTAATAGGTTAACATGGTTAGTGGAGCAATTAGTAGTTAGCAGTCATGAGTTTTCTTTTATCTTATTTTAAAAATCAATTTCAAAACTCTTCTTTTATCTTTTCAACGTTGTTTTCACCATCTTCGTTGTTCACCTTTATTTTCATTTTCTTTACCACAAGCTTCATCTTCTTTTCTATTTTGTTTTTCAAACCATTTCTCTTTCGTTTTCACATCCTCGTTTTATCGCCTTCTCCATTTATCACTTCTGAATTTCCTTTTCTTTCTTCTTTTTCTTATTCTTTTAACAAAGAAGACTTGTTAACATAACACGTGAAAAAAAACTATTAATGCTTCTATCACCTCCCATCCTTGTGGATTCGACCCGTTGAGCTAATGCTATAACGGAAGTATCGAGGGAACATTAGCACATACATAATTTCATTGATTTCATAAATACACATTTTCGAGCGCTGGTTTCGCCACAATCAAACAATTCATCTTATCCCAATCTTCTTCAGTTGTAGAATTGCATTTTTTCTCCAACCGTAAAGTGTCTTCGAGGTTTGATACCGTCAATGCATTCATCACCTCACATCTCCACAAACTGAAGTTGTTCTTACCGTCAAACTTCACTACACCAATCCTCAAGGGATGTGGATTCATGAATTTCATCGTAAATGTACTATCTCCAACCATCTTCTCAGCTGATTTCTCAAAATAATGTGAAAGCAAATGGAGTTGATCAAATAAACTAGATAAAGATAGGATCTTTACTTCAAAGTGAAACTCTCGAAGAGTTTCCGAAGCGAGCTATTCCTCCACATTGATTCCTCGAGCAATCCAAACACTGTTTTGAGATCGACACATGATCCCACAAACAGTCTCAATCCTGCTCCGAGATCCACACACGATCTCTGCCAAACAGCAACCAATGCTCGTGGAATCAATACACGATCCCACGATGAACCTGGGATGCTCTAATACCACTTGTTGCGCGCAAGTCAACAACCAATGAAGAATCCATCAATAGAGATAGACGCGCAAGAGAAATACCCACACGGCAAGAATAGAGAAACAAGAGAGAAAACAAGCCAACACAATATTTAACAAGGTACGACAATTTGCATACATCCCGGGTAAGAGAGATTTTATTGATCCAACAATCAATTACAACTCGCTCCTTACTTCAAGGAATTTTCAAGGGAGATTTTCAGTGGGATACAATTCATGAGGACTCTAACCCATATTTATAACCAGAGAGTCCCAGGGATATAGAAAACCCCAATTGGATTCGACCACAAAACAGATAAGGAGTCCGGATCCTGAAAGGATAACAGAACGCGTCTGTCAACCGATCGGCAGGTCGACCGACCCTTGTCCTCGGTCGACCGGCCCGGTCAACCGGGACCAACTGAGAGTTTGTGTCATTCAGTCAGTCGACCGCTCCGGTCGACCGTTCCTTTGCCACGGTCGACCGGGCCATTTCTGTGCATGTTGTACACACCAGTCGACAGGGCGGTTGACCGGGTTCTGTCTTGGCCTGCAAAGTATTCCTGTTCTTCCTCCTTTTGACTTCCGATCTCTGCATTATCTTCCTGATGAGTTTAAAAAACTCCTCTAATTCCTTTTATCTCCTCTATCTCCTCTCTCTCCCTTAAAAAAAATAGGAAACATTGATTGAGAAAGAGAGAATGAGAAACACATGATGCATGAGTCCTATGAGTCTCATGTATTCCTATAATCATGGAGAGATTTTAGGATCTGGTTAATTTCATGAGGGGTTTTTTTCATATGGATCACGTGTTTCAGATGAGCCACGTGTAGTCATTGATATATCTAATAAGGAAAACTTTAGATATTTAGAAACTTCGGGAGCTCCTAGAGAGACATTTTCGTCCAAAAATAAAAGAAATAGGAGGGTGTGGTTGTGAATTGAAAATGTAAGTGGTTTTATTTTTCTTCGGAATACTTTTTGAGGATTTCTACACTTAACGCTATTCTTTAACTAATTTAAACATGCTTCTATATTTCTTTTTCCTAATTTTTCTGAAAAGAATTATTTCAATATCAGTTTTAGTTTTATTTAACTGTTAATACTTCTTTCTTTAGGATTTTTCGTTGAATTTGCATAATGGAGAAACATGGTTTAAAATATGTTATCGTTGTTGGTTTCTGGGATCAATCTGACAACTAATCAATATCACTGAAATATCACCGATCAATTGGCCAGGTCAGTTAATATCAGGTGGGAGGTTTTCCGTTCAACAGAACGTTCCTTAATTTAAGAACCACCTTTCCATTACCTTCCTTGTTAAACACCAATTAGACTGGTATAAATCAGTCTCAATATACTGAATATCAATATATCCCCTGTATAAAGAAATTAATACACTTATACAGTACTTGGAGTGAGGTACGCTTAAAGTGAATCTCCTTAAGACAATTACGTCCCCCGCACCGGTGCTAACGGGTTATTGGACGCTGGTCTCCCAAGATACAACACTCCTTCATGGTATTTGAATAGCACTACCAAATTAACGTACGGTCGAACCATAGTTATCCAGTACCTTCACAGGATTATTGAAGCAGTGGGACAAAGACAAATTTTGGGAGAATATTTGCCTTTACTTTGGAGGAGCACCCACTGTAGACGAAGAAGGAAGGTAGAAGAATATTCTTCTTCGGAAGTCCCAGATTCAGACAATAATTCGATTAAAGAATCTGTTGAATTTTTTGAGCCCTCTTTCAGAACGAATTTTTGCAGAATCTCTTTTGGAAGCCGCCTCGGAAACCGAGTTACTGATTTCCCACTTCCTATTTGGAAGTCACTTCAAGACTGAGAGAGAGAGAGAGGATCTCCTTCAGACTAAGTTTAGAAGGCAGATTTCTTTCTTGTTGTGTTGTTTCTTGTTGTGTTGGTGTGTCTTAAATTGAGAAAATGGAGCGCTATTTATAGCGCTTCGGGAGGGGTAATTTGGTCCGAATCCAACCAACAGTTGCAACGGTTCGGTCTGAACCGTTGCAACGGTTCGGTTCAGTCGCCGCAACTGCCCAACTGCCGCGACGGTTTACAGACAGCCGTTGGCGGGGCGGTTCGGATCCAGATAGCGGAGCAGGTATGCTCCGCGCAACCCATATCCGTGAGACCCGGTTCAAAAAGAACCAGGCCGGGTAGGGAACCCAAACCCGGACCCGGACCCGGTCCCCAGCCCGAGCCCGGCCCGGCCCGGCACCGGCCTGCCGGTCGCCGCCGCAAGCGGCTGCGCGCGCGTGCGCATGTGCGGGCATGGTTTCCTCCCAATCGCGCGCGAAAACTCCAAGTACCTAAAGGGCACGCCCTTTGTTCCCAATTTTCTCTATTTAAACACTACAAGCTTCCATCCCATGGTCAATATGGGACTAAATGCCTTTAGCTACTTTTAGTCCCATTTTGGCTTTGAATTAGGCAATCTTTAGACTTGAATATCTCATTCATTCGATGTCAGAATTGAACATGTGAATATACCACGTTCATCCCCAATGGAAGGAGAACACACTCCAATCATCATCCAATTGATTCGATCAACGAATCTCGCCATAATCCAATTCAAAGGTTCACATATATTCTTCATATTCCCAACAATCCCCCACAACGAATGGAGATTCAAGGAACTGACACACAAAGAGATTGACTCTATTGTGAAAGGTACTTTAGAAAAGAAACTGCATCAGGATAGGTGAATTAGGTTTTGAACCTTCCATAGTGAAAGCTTTATAGGACTTACTGGCTAATCAGTGAACTAGGTCTTGAACTGTTAGCTGTTAGTGTAAGTCAAGTCAACAAGCTTTACACAGTGACTTTCTAAATCAACTTTGGTTCTCGGTTGTGTCCATTTTGGCCCTGGACATTCTTGGTTTCAGAGAGTATCTTTAGGGAACAACAGCCTCCATAGAAATTTTTAAAGAGCCGACCCAACTATATACTCACATAGGTGATCGTCTTATTAAGAGTAGTCTACTCTACTCCACTTGTTTAGTACCACGATATAGGCATCATTAAAAGCGTTAAGCTTATCCTTAATTCACTTGTAGAAAAGCACTTATGTGCACCTTAAGAATGGATTAGAGTCAAGCTCCCAAGTGCTTACTTGCTGAGTCAATCATAACTAGTTTTTCCTCTTGAACTTAGTCCGTGGGATCTCCAGTCGCTAAGTGAGGTTTCCATTAAGCTGACTCGGTAAGGTTAGGCTTTAGACCCATTCCCCTCGATGCGCAGTTTATACGCTCTCCACTTAAACCTTTAGTAAGAGGATCCGCTAAATTATCTTTTGACGAGACAAAGTCAATAGAGATAATTTCATTTGAGAGCAAATCCTTTACAGTATTATGTCTACGACGAATATGTCTAGACTTACCGTTGTATATAATATTTTGTGCCCTAGATATAGCTGCTTGATTATCGCAGTGTATGCATATAGAGGGCACTAGCTTTTGCCATAATGGTATATCTTCAAAAAATTATCGAAATTATTCTGCTTCTTCTCTGGCCTTATCTAAGGCTATGAATTCTGATTCCATAGTGGAACGGGCAATACATGTTTGCTTGGAAGATTTTCAGGATACCGCTGCTCCTCCTAGAGTAAATACGTATCCGCTAGTTGATTTTAATTCCTTAGAATCTGCAATCTAATTAGCATCACTATATCCTTCAAGTACAGGTGGATATTGTCCATATCTCAAGGCATATTCCTTGGTATGTGATACGTAACCTAATACTCATAGTAGAGCAGTCCAATGTTGATCACTAGGATTGCTAGTGTATCTGCTTAACTTGCTTACAGCGTAAGCAACATCGGGTCTAGTGTAATTCATCAAATACATTAGACTTTCGATAATCTGAGAATACTCCAACTGGCGTATTTCAGTTCTTGTATTCATATGAAGGTGGATGTATGGGAGAAAAGGATTAGTATTCTCTTTTATCCCATGATCCTTGAATCTTTCTATCATTTTATCCACGTAGTGAGATTGAGATAGACTGATTCCATCTGGTTTTCTGGTGATTTTAATTCCTAAAATTACATAAGTAACTCTCAGATCCTTCATGTCAAAACTGTTAGATAACATTCTTTTAGTGGACTTAATAATTTCAATATTAGTCCCAAGTATCAACATGTCGTCTACATAAAGACAAACAATGATACATGCATTTTCAACTGTTTTAGTGTAAACACACTTATCGCATTCATTGATAGTGAATCCATCTTTGATCATGACACTATCAAATTTCTCATGCCATTGTTTTGGAGCCTGCTTTAGACCGATTTTACCAATTTACACACTTTGTGTTCTTGGCCCTTGACTATAAATCCTTCAGGTTGCTCCATATATATTTCTTCATTTAATTCACCATTTAAGAATGCAGTCTTGACATCCATTTGATAGATATCTAAGTTATGCAATACTGCAATTGCAATCAACATCCGAATGGAGGTTATTCTTATTACTGGTGAATAAGTATTGAAGTAGTCAAGTCCTTCCTTTTGTCGATAACCCTTGGCTACTAATCTTGCCTTGTACTTATCGATAGGTCCATCGGGTTTTAATTTTCTTTTGAAAATCTACTTACACCCAATTGGTTTACTGTCAGGAGGCAAGTTTGTCAATTTTCAAGTATGATTACTTAGTATGGATTCTATTTCGCTATTTATAGCTTCTTTTCACATTTGTATTTCTGGGGTAGACATAGCCTCTTTAAAAGTTTAAGGTTCGCTTTCAATAGCGTATGCTATGAAATCAGAACCAAAAGATTTTGAGATTCTAGATCTCTGACTTCTTTTTGGTTCAATTTTCGCATTAACAATCAATTCCTCGGGGCTCTCGTCCCTGAACGCCATCTCATGTGTTCTTTTCCCAAAAGTCTTATCTGCTTCCCGTTTGTATGGAAAGATGTCTTCAAAGAACACAGTATCTCTAGATTCGATAATCATGTTTACATGAATATTTAGTATTTCTGATTTATGAACCAGAACTCTATAGGCACTACTATTCAAGGCATAGCCTATGTATATGCTGTCCATAGTTTTTGCTCCCAACTTAGTCTTTTTAGGTAATGGTGCTAGTACCTTTGCAAGGTACCTCCACATTTTTAGGTAATGGTAGGAAGGAGTCCTTCCATGCCATAACTCAATTGGTATAAGACCAAACTTCTTGTGGGGTATTCTGTTTAGAATATAATTTGTAGTTAACAGAACTTCTCCCCATAAGTTCTGCGGAGCTCCAAAACTTACGAGCATGGAATTGACCATCTCCTTCACAGTTCTGTTCTTCCGTTCAGCAATTCCATTTTGCTGAGAAGTATATGGTGCTGTTGTTTGATGAATTATACCAAATTTAGCACATAACTCACTAAAATCATTTGATTCATATTCTCTGCCTCTATTGGATTTTAGAATCTTGATATTCTTATTGAGTTAATTCTCAACTTCGGCTTTATATGTTATAAACATATTTATTGCCTCATCCTTACTGTTTAAAAGATACACATAACAGTACCTTGTACAGTCATCAGTAAAAGTAATAAAATACTTTTTACCGCCTCTAGTTGGCATAAACTTCAAGTCACACAGATCACTATGAATTAACCCTAAAGGTTATGTATTTCGATCAATTGAGTGAAATGAATTTTTTGCTAACTTGGCCTCAACACAAATCTCACACTTGCAATTTCTTCCAAGTTGAGTTTAGGAATATATCCTAGATTAGACAAGTTCTTTAAATACTTATAATTTACATGTCCTAATCTAGCATGCCATAAAGTAGGAGACTCAAGCAAATAAACAGAAGTTTTTTCTTTATTTATAAACTTCGGGTATAAATACATAGACTTTTTATTTACCACTGTAATATTGGCTTTAAAAAGTCCATCAACAAGATAACCCTTTCCCACATACATCCCTCTCTTAGTAAGTACAAATTTATCTAATTCAAAAACCATTCTAAATTCTTTCGTACTAAGTATTGATCCAGAGATCAGATTCTTGCAAAAATCTGGAACATGTAGCACATCGTTTAGACTAAGCTTTTTTCCAGATGTCCACTTCAAGATGACCTTGCCTTTTCCTTCAACCTTTGAGACGGCTGAGTTACCCATGAATAGTTGCTCATCTTGCTCTAGTTTTTGATATTCAGAGAATAATAATTTCTCAGAGCAGATGTGCCGAGTAGACCCAGTGTCTACCCACTAATCCTTATTGTTGGTTGTCAGATTCACTTCTGACACCACAGCTAAAAGACTTGGCGACGCATGGTCGGTCAAGTTTGCCTGTGGATGGTTCTTCTTGTTCTTTTTGAGATGGTTGCGACATTCATTCGCCTTATGCCCTTCTTTGTTGCAGATGTAGCAGGTTCCCTTGAAGCGCATGTTCTTGCCTTCTTGTACCTTGCCTTTGTACCCCTGGGAAGTCTTCTTCCGCTTTAAGCCTTTAGAAGTAGATGCTTTCCCCTTTGAGTTTTCGATCACATTGGCTTTGGCTTCATAGGAGTTCTTACTGCTCCTTTTCTCAAACTTTCGGTTGTCCTCCTCGATTCGAAGCCTTACAATGAGATCTTCCAACTTCAGCTCCTTTCGCTTGTGCTTCAGATAGTTCTTGAAATCTCTCCACGCAGGTGGGAGTTTCTCCACGATAGTAGCAACCTGAAAGGTTTTAGGTAGAATAATACCTTTAGCTTCTATCTCGTGCAAGATAAGTTGGAACTCTTGCACCTGACTGATTACAGCCTTGCTGTCCACCATTTTGTACTTCAGAAATCGTCCTACGACGAACTTCTTGGTACCAGCATCCTCAGTCTTGTACTTCTTGTCAAGACTGACCCATAACTTCTTTGCCGTTGTGATAGGACTGTAGATATTATAAATAGAGTCATCCAATCCATTTAAAACATAGTTTCGGCAAAGGAAGTTACCTTAAGTCCATGCATCGACTGCAAGGACTGAGTCCCGATCAGTTCCGGGTTCTGGTGGATCTTCTTGTAGGAATTTGGCCAGATGCAGAGTGGTCAAGTAGAAGAGCATCTTCTGTTGCCACCTCTTGAATTCTGTGCCGTCAAATTTTCCTGGCTTCTCCGGCTTCGGGTTAGGAAGTGGAGTAGGCGTCAAAGCTTGTACCTGCATGTTTGGTGCCTTGTTAGAGCTATCTTGATTAGTCTCAGACATTTTTCTGTAAGTTCAAGCAGAACAGAAGTAAGAAACTTCAATATATAATTGTCTTAAGATTGTTGGTTTCTGGGATCAATCTGACAACTAATCAATATCACTGAAATATCACCGATCTAATTGGCTAGGTCGGTTAATATCAGGTGGGAGGTTTTTCGTTCAATATAACGTTCCTTAATTGAAGTACCACCTTTCACTTACCTTCCTTGGTTAAACACCAATTAGACTGGTATAAGTCAGTCTCAATATACTGAATATTAGTATATCCCATGTATAAAGAAATTAATTCACTTATACAATACTTGGAGTGAGGTACGCTTAAAGCGAATCTCCTTAAGACAATTACGTCCCCCGCACCGGTGCTAACGGGTTATTGGACGCTGGTCTCCCAAGATACAACACTCCTTCACGGTATTTGGATATCACTACCAAATCACCGTACGGTCAAACCGTAGTTAACCAGTACCTTCACAGGATTATTGAAGCAGTGGGACAAAGACAAATTTCGGGAGAATATTTGCCTTTACTTTGGAGGAGCACCCACTGTAGAGAAAGAAGAAAGGTAGAAGAATATTCTTCTTCGGAAGTCCCAGATTCAGATAATAATTCTATTAAAGAATTTGTTAAATTTTCTGAGCCCTCTTTCAGAATGAATTTTTGCAGAATCTCTTTTGAAAGCCGTTTCGAAAACCGAGTTACTGATTTCCCACTTCCTATTTGGAAGTCACTTCAAGACTGAGAGAGAGAGGATCTCCTTCAGACTGAGTTCAGAAGGCAGATTTCTTTCTTGTTGTGTTGGTGTGTCTTAAATTGAGAAAACGGAGTGCTATTTATAGCGCTCCTGTAGGGGCAATTTGGTCCGAATCCAACCAACAGTTGCAACGGTTCGGTTCAATCGCCGCAACCGCCCAACTGCCGCGACGGTTTACAGACAGCCGTTGGCGGGACGGTTCGGATCCGGATAGCGGAGCGGGTATGCTCCGTGCAACCCATACCCGTGAGACCCGATTCAAAAAGAACTAGGCCGGGTAGGGAACCCGAACCTGGACCCAGCCCCGGTCCCGAGCCTGGTCTGGCACGGGCGCCGCCGCCGCGCGCGTGCGCATGTGCGGGCATGGTTTCCTCCCAATCGCGCGTGAAAACTCCAAGTACCCAAAGGGCACGCCCTTTGTTCCCAATTTTCTCTATTTAAACACTACAAACTTTCATCCCATGGCCAATGTGGGACTAAATGCCTTTAGCTACTTTTAGTCCCATTTTGACTTTGAATTAGGCAATCTTTAGATTTAAATATCTCATTTATTCGAAGTCGGAATTGAACATGTGAATATTGTTGGCCCAAAGGCCCTTCACCCTAGTTTTGATGATGATCAACTCATGTAGTTATATTTACTAATGATCTTGTGTTTAAATTAGTGACAGATTCATGATCAAGATCTTAGTAGGTGCATAGCTCAACAAAGGATAAAAGAACAAGATTTGGAGCTTGCATGTGGTGATCCAAGGAGTTTTTGGATCAAGCTTGGACCAAGTCAAGAAGATGAGAAGCCTTCAAGGGAAGACTTCAAGAAGTTAAAGACTTGGGTCTAGGTATAGAATTTGTATTTTTGTTTTAGTAAAAATGTAAAGGATAGATAGTTGGTGGATTGCTCAAGTTATATCACACACACACACTCTTGATAGAACTCTTGATTTAATTGATTTCATAAAAGATTTCTTTTTAGAAAAGAATTTTTATTTAGTAAAAGATTTTCTTTGAGACAAAATATTTATCTTGGATTTTGGTATTTCATAGTTCATATCTTTAAACCAAAATCTTGATTAGAGCTTTATATCAAAAACATAGATATTTCTTATTGATTGTGTAGTGGATCATATCCATACACACTATGCTTTAAAATGAACTCAAATATCTTGTTTTTGTATTTGATGAAGATTTAGAAAAACAAGTTTGGAAAAACATGTTTTGGAAAAATACATTTTGGTTATTGAGCTAATATTTCCAAGTTACAAAAATAGACCAAAACATCTATAACATGTCTTGATTTTGTGCAAGCATGTTTGTTCTTTCAAGTATATTGGTAAAACTATTTTTGTAGAATTTCTATGTATTTTTAGGATTTTATAAAAGATTTTTAAATCCTGTTTTCTGACCTGGAAACTGGCTGACAGGCCAAACCGGTCGACCGGTCCGGTCGACCGATGTGCACAGCCCTGTGCACGTTGTCAGCACAGTGGCCGGTCGACCGGGTCGGTCGACCGACCAAGAGAGTTTGCTCTCTGGAAATGTCCAGTCGACCGATAGGTCGACCGATAGTTCATTCCAGGTTATCGGTCGACCGAGCCGGTCGACCGGTGGCTGCAACGGTCAGAAAAATGACCGTTGGCCGGTCGACCGGCGGTCGACCGACAGCACTGACACAGCCCCAACGGCTCTATTTTCTGGGAGCCTATAAAAGGGGGTTTTGTCTATTGTTTTAAGGTTAAGATTTTGGAGATTTCTTGAGCTATTTTTCTGATACTTTTAGAAGAGTTTTCTCCACAAAATAGAGTGCTAATACTTCCAATCAAAAGGGAGTTTTTATCAAGAGAGTGTTAAAGTGATTTCTTGTGTTTTCTACCAAAGCTTTCTTTCCTTGATTTCTCACACTACACTTGAGCATCCATAGATATATCTATCCTATAGGAGAGTTGTAGTGAGAGCTTTGTAAGGTGATCAAAGTGTTGTGATCACCAAAGATCTTTCTTTGTACTTTGAGGAAGCGGGCAAGTGTGCTCGTTGTGGTTGGAGTTCGGTTGTGAACTCTTGGTGGTTCGAGGTGCGGCCTCGGCAAGCTTAGGGGGCTTGCGTGTGTACGGGACTTGGGAGTCCGAGGGTTTGTAGGTGTACGGCACCGAGGAGAGATCTATTGGGATCTTGCATAGTGGAAACCCTTCGTGTGTCGAAGGCGGGGATGTAGAGCAAGTGTGCTCGAACCTCGAAACAAACCCTTTGTGTTTGCGATTGCTTACTCTATCCCTCTCTCTCTCTTTGTCTCTTTTATATCTTGCATTCAAATTTATTGTGTTCATCTTATATATGCATGATATATTCCCTTGTGCTCATAATTGATATACATACTTGCTTGGGATTGTTGTTAACACTTGTATTCAACCAAGAGAGCCAACGCGGCACCTCAACCCATTCAAGGGGAATCTAGAGGAGCTTGTCCAGAGCCTCGCAAGGGGAATTCGGCAACACTCTTGAGTTATACATAAGTGTTTAATTAAAAGAAACTTTAATTTGGTCAACTTAGTTTTAATTCCGCATTATTTGTTCACAAGTGACCATTAGATTAGCCATCACCTATTCACCCCCCCTCTAGGTGAACTTACAATTGGTATCAGAGCTAGTGCTCTTGATAAGGGTCTAACAACCTAAGAGTTAAAGATCCTACATTTGGGCTAATCACAATATTTGTTGTACACACACACCTCACCATGGACTTCATGTCACCACCCACCTTTGATATTCTTAACATCCACATTTGGAAAGTTAAGATGTCATTATTCCTCAAAGCCCTAGGTTATAATGTATATCTTGCCACTACTAATAATGCTTATTGTATAGATGGTAAGAATCTTGAGGCTAATACAAAAGCCCTACATGCTTTAAAGAGCACCCTAAATGATGATTATTTATGTAGGGTTGCTAATATTGATATGGCTTTTGTAGTATGGAACACCCTCATCTCCCTTGGCGAAAATGAACAATACTATGCGGGGAGCGATTCGGATGTTGGAAGCGACACCTCCAACAAGTGCTACATGGTCCAAGGGGATAACCCCCTTGAGGTAACTTCCGAATCCGAGGATGATAATGTTATGTCATATGATGAGCTTAATACATTTTGCCAATTATTGCTTGAAAAATATGACATGAAAAAGAAAGAAATTAAAAATTTGAAAAAGGATATTGCTAGCATGCATGTAGATCATGATTCATGTAGAGATAACATTGCATGTTTAGAAAAAGATAACAAGATTTTGAAAAAGGAATTTGATTGCATGCTTAATGAAAATGATTCACTTAGAAATAAAGTCGCATGCTTAGAAAAAGAAAAAGAAGATTTGAAAAATGAGAATGTTTCCTTATTTTCTAATTGAGTATTTTGTGTGAAGGAAACAATACTTTGAAAGAAAAGATTGATTTGGTGGAAAAACAAAAGGAAAGTATTTTGCAAGAAAATAAGTCTTTGAAAAGAAAATTTGTTGAAAAGGAAAAAGACTTTGTTTCTAAAAAGAAAAAGAAAAATGATTCTTCATCTCATCATGCTTTTCATGCCACATCTAATGAGATTAAGAATAGGAAAAACAAAATGAATAATTTGAGTTCAACTTTGAACTCTTGTGCATTCAATCATTCTAAGTTGGAATCTTTGTTTCAAAGAAACAAGTTCCTCATGCTCATGCACATCATCATACTCATCATGCTCATGCTTATGGTGCACATCACGATCACAATCACACTCATAAGCATCATGCTAAGGTGTACATTTGTACACATTGCGGCCGCAAAGGCCATCTAGCAAAATATTGTTTTGATAAGAAACCATATTTATATTTTGCTAAGTATAATAGATTTTGGGTTCCTTATAACAACAATGCTAACCCCAAAGGACCCAAGAAAACATGGGTACCAAAACCCCCACCTTTTGATTTTGATGTAGGTGAGGGCTCTCACAAAACGTGAGAGGATTGGTGCCTTGGTAGCCGATGCAATGGACATGATGGACAAACATTTGGATGCATTGCTATCAAGGAATCTTGGTGGGAAAGACCACCACACTTGGAGCTTTGGAGTTGGTAACAACCTCTAAACTCCTACTTTAATGTTCATGCTATTTACTTATGTCATATTCATAGCATGTTCATGATTTTGTTTTAAGATTTTTCATGTGCTTCATGTGGTATTTACATGCTTAGATGTAGATTTGTCAAACTTGTATGTATACATATACAAATAGTGAATTACAATTGACTCTTAAATAATTTGAACTTCATGCTCACTTGTATCCACTTTATGCATATGTATAATCTAGTTTTGATAATTCTCATATATACATGTTTTGCCAATTTTTGTGATTTACTTCATGTATATGGGTGTTTAATTCAAATCTAATAAATATACATGTATACCCGTGAGTCTCTTGCCTTCATGCAAACATTTAATAGACTCTTTTAAATTTTTGGGATATGTATGCATATTGCTAGATTTGTATAATTCATACATATACCATGTAGATTATTTTTAAGATGATTTGTTTTGATAAAAATGATTTTTATGTGTTGGTTGATAAAAATTTTGATTAGTCATATTTGATTTGAGCTTCAATAACTAATTTCATGTAGATACTACTTACATAACCTTTGAACACTCGATCTTCAAGAAAAGATATAATTTGGAGCTTTATGGAATATGAGTGCTTGAACTTTTATGTATTTAGTATTATTCATGAAATACATATGATTTCATATTTATGAAGGATCTTTAACTAGTTTGTCAAAAATCCATTTAAACTAGTTATCTATTCTTCAATTGATGCACATGATCCTATTTTTATGGATAAATTCTTTTGTGATTTCAAAATTTTGATGCTTCATTGTATTGAATATTGGTTTAGATGTTAGTATTTGTCAACACTTGGATTTATACTTGTACACCTTATGGACCACAAATAAATCTATATATGATTGGGTTGAATGCTTATTTGTGCCTATTAGATGTACTAGTATAGCCTTATGTTGATGATCATTACATTCTTAAACTTGTATTCCCATTTGGATTTATGTTATGATCATGTGATTTCATTTCATGTATATGGTTATTTTGCCAAAACATTAAGATATACATGGATACCTCTTGAGTCATTTGCCTTTCATGCAAATCTATATATATGGACTCAATTGTGTTAGAGATATGTATGTATGCTTCATGTCTTGACAAAACATACATATATCTTGAAATATAAATTTTGTTTTTTAATAAAATTTTGTGTTTTTAAAATTGGTACAATAAAATTTTTGTGATGGATTTCAAGAATTCAAACTTTATGATTTGAAGGAATATTGAGTTTTATTGCTATTTTTCATGATGCCATGTTCCACATAACACTAGTTCACTCATTTTTTTGAATTTGGACTTTATAGATAGAGTGTTTTAGTGCCTTGTGTTTCATTGATATTTCATGAAAAACCTTTGATTTATTCCTTGATTGAAGGATTCCGTACTAGTTGTTAAACACCTTCATTTAACTAGTTCGAATTCTTCATGTGGTAGATTATATGATATATACACTTAAGCTTAATTTTCAATTGGTATCATTGGATATTTTCAATTGGTATCAATTTGACCTCTTATGTATATACTCATATTTTTGCTTTCCCATATATGTATGTATCACCTTCAATTGATATTAGTTCTTCATACATATATATGATTTGTTGTGTGCTTGTATCTAAATGGACTTATATTTTTAAAGCACAAAGTTGTTAATGCTAAGCTTACTTCAAATCTTATTTATCTTCAAGCTTATGCATTGTATTTCATAATTGGTATCAAAATTTAAAATTTGGTTGTTCTACATTTGGTACCTTAAAAGAAAATATTGTATTTTAAGATATTTCAAAATTTTGTTTTCATAAGAAAATTTCAAAATTTTTAATTTGTATTGCCTATATGCAAGGAGAGCGTAACATCTCTTCTACATATAGATTCATGTTGAGTATATTATAATTTGAGGAGCTTGACAACTCTTCTTTTCATGATATACGTGTGTAGGGGGAGCTTCACATCTCCTCTTATGCATGACATATTATACGTTATGTGAATTAGGGCTTGTCATCCCTCCTTCATGTAATGTATATGTGTCGGGAAGCTAACTTAACGTCTTCCTCTTCATGAATTTATATCGCATATAAATTTTATTGATTGATTTGTATTTACCCCTCCTTGATCTCTTTGTTTTTAACAAAAGGGGGAGAAAATTTGTTTGATGATTTGAACTTTGAACCCTTTATTGATGATTGACAAAAAGGGGGAGAAGTATTTGAGTTATATGCATGATTTCCTTAAGGGGGAGAAGTATTTGTTCCTTACTTAAGGGGAGAAAGATTTTGACTTGTGCTTTTACTCATGCATCACAAGAAATAAAAGATTTGTTTTGTTTTACATGCATTCATTTGCATACATTTTTATGTGCTTCATTGAATATCTATTGCTTATTTATTATGCATGAGTTAAGGGGGAGCTTCTTTGAAGTTTTACTTTAATCCATGCATATATAACTCCATGAGTTTTGTCATCATCAAAAGGGGGAGATTGTTGGCCCAAAGGCCCTTCACCCTAGTTTTGATGATGATCAACTCATGTAGTTATATTTACTAATGATCTTGTGTTTAAATTAGTGACAGATTCATGATCAAGATCTTAGTAGGTGCATAGCTCAACAAAGGATAAAAGAACAAGATTTGGAGCTTGCATGTGGTGATCCAAGGAGTTTTTGGATCAAGCTTGGACCAAGTCAAGAAGATGAGAAGCCTTCAAGGGAAGACTTCAAGAAGTTGAAGACTTGGGTCTAGGTATAGAATTTGTATTTTTGTTTTAGTAAAAATGTAAAGGATAGATAGTTGGTGGATTGCTCAAGTTATATCACACACACACACTCTTGATAGAACTCTTGATTTAATTGATTTCATAAAAGATTTCTTTTTAGAAAAGAATTTTTATTTAGTAAAAGATTTTCTTTGAGACAAAATATTTATCTTGGATTTTGGTATTTCATAGTTCATATCTTTAAACCAAAATCTTGATTAGAGCTTTATATCAAAAACATAGATATTTCTTATTGATTGTGTAGTGGATCATATCCATACACACTATGCTTTAAAATGAACTCAAATATCTTGTTTTTGTATTTGATGAAGATTTAGAAAAACAAGTTTGGAAAAACATGTTTTGGAAAAATACATTTTGGTTATTGAGCTAATATTTCCAAGTTACAAAAATAGACCAAAACATCTATAACATGTCTTGATTTTGTGCAAGCATGTTTGTTCTTTCAAGTATATTGGTAAAACTATTTTTGTAGAATTTCTATGTATTTTTAGGATTTTATAAAAGATTTTTAAATCCTGTTTTCTGACCTGGAAACTGGCTGACAGGCCAAACCGGTCGACCGGTCCGGTCGACCGATGTGCACAGCCCTGTGCACGTTGTCAGCACAGTGGCCGGTCGACCGGGTCGGTCGACCGACCAAGAGAGTTTGCTCTCTGGAAATGTCCAGTCGACCGATAGGTCGACCGATAGTTCATTCCAGGTTATCGGTCGACCGAGCCGGTCGACCGGTGGCTGCAACGGTCAGAAAAATGACCGTTGGCCGGTCGACCGGCGGTCGACCGACAGCACTGACACAGCCCCAACGGCTCTATTTTCTGGGAGCCTATAAAAGGGGTTTTGTCTATTGTTTTAAGGTTAAGATTTTGGAGATTTCTTGAGCTGTTTTTCTGATACTTTTAGAAGAGTTTTCTCCACAAAATAGAGTGCTAATACTTCCAATCAAAAGGGAGTTTTTATCAAGAAAGTGTTAAAGTGATTTCTTGTGTTTTCTACCAAAGCTTTCTTTCCTTGATTTCTCACACTACACTTGAGCATCCATAGATATATCTATCCTATAGGAGAGTTGTAGTGAGAGCTTTGTAAGGTGATCAAAGTGTTGTGATCACCAAAGATCTTTCTTTGTACTTTGAGGAAGCGGGCAAGTGTGCTCGTTGTGGTTGGAGTTCGGTTGTGAACTCTTGGTGGTTCGAGGTGCGGCCTCGGCAAGCTTAGGGGGCTTGCGTGTGTACGGGACTTGGGAGTCCGAGGGTTTGTAGGTGTACGGCACCGAGGAGAGATCCATTGGGATCTTGCATAGTGGAAACCCTTCGTGTGTCGAAGGCGGGGATGTAGAGCAAGTGTGCTCGAACCTCGAAACAAACCCTTTGTGTTTGCGATTGCTTACTCTATCCCTCTCTCTCTCTCTTTGTCTCTTTTATATCTTGCATTCAAATTTATTGTGTTCATCTTATATATGCATGATATATTCCCTTGTGCTCATAATTGATATACATACTTGCTTGGGATTGTTGTTAACACTTGTATTCAACCAAGAGAGCCAACGCGGCACCTCAACCCATTCAAGGGGAATCTAGAGGAGCTTGTCCAGAGCCTCGCAAGGGGAATTCGGCAACACTCTTGAGTTATACATAAGTGTTTAATTAAAAGAAACTTTAATTTGGTCAACTTAGTTTTAATTCCGCATTATTTGTTCACAAGTGACCATTAGATTAGCCATCACCTATTCACCCCCCCTCTAGGTGAACTTACAAATATACCACGTTCATCTCCAATGGAAGGAGAACACACTTCAACCATCATCTAATTGATTCGATCAACGGATCTCGCCGTAATTCAATTCAAAGATTCACATATATTCTTCATATTCCCAATAATCGTCATACAATTTTTCTATTAAACCTATTTATTCATTAAGCAACTAAAAGCATACTAAAATGTACTCCAACACTGATTAGCTAAATTGTAGGATGTTTGTTGAATTTGCATGATTGAGAAACCAATTTGTTATTTCACAACATAAGCTTTTCCATCATAGTAGAGCACGTACAAGAGAAGGCTCCCTAAAAGATTAAAAAAGATTTAAGACCTATTGTCAACCTAAAATCAATCTTCTTGTAGTTATTGTCAAATTCTTGACAAGGGAAACTAGAGGTTGAGTTAGGCTTAATACGCAATGGATTGAATAACTTCCACCAAATTTTGTTATGTTGGCATTTTTGGATTCATGGAAGTGGGTGAAAAATGAGAAGTGAGAAAACTCATTTTTCACTTCTCTTTCTTGTTTTGAACCGGAAATAAGAAATGGAAAATCTCTTTTTTCTTTTCCTTTTGCCCTTTTATACCTCTCATTTACATTATCATTTTCCCACTTTCAGGGTGCTACGGTTAATTCTGTGGTCATTTAAATTTCACTTATAATAATTTATAATTTAATGCATTAAATTTTGATGTCATGTAAATTTCACTAGGAGTCTAATTACAGTTCAAAATATCACTTCAGAAATAATATTATGTTTAATATTATTTCGTGGTCTACTTTGTGATCAATTTTTTCACTTTCACTTCCATATTACCAACCAAATAACAGAAAACACAATATATTTTTTCATTTATACTTTCACATTATAACCAAACACAAAATTTATTTCCACAAATCTCAAAATTTTCTACTATACTTTCACATTTCTCACTCTCATTTCTCACTTCCTATTTTCCTCCTACTTACATGAATCCAAACACATTCACTATGAAAAGGGTCTAGAAAAAAGAGAAGAGATAATAGATTTGCTATAAAGAATTACATTCAACTCTAAAGACAAAGTTTAAAAGAAATATGATGCATTCCCAATGAAAAAGATTAGGTATCTGAACTATAAAATCTAATATATATAATTATATATTTTAGCACGCTCTTTTTAAGAATTTAACGATGTTAAAGATAATTTATCAACAATAAGAGTTCTACTACCTCTCCTAGTTTACTTGAAAGTAGAACATAATCAATAAGCTTATTTAACTGCTAGAATCTAAAAATTGAATTGGGATGGCTCTCCGGCGATGCTACCTTCACCTCCATCGTCTCTCTCTCTCTCTCTCTCTCTCTCTCTCTCTCGCCCCCTCTCCCCCCTTCTCCCTCCCTCTCCCTCTCGTTCTTCTTCTTCTTCCTATCCAATTTCTTTTGACCCTCAATTCAATCTCTAACTCACTTCCTCTTCTTCTTCTTGCTTCTTCTTCTCCTCCAGCTCCTTTTTCTTCTTGCTGCTGCTTCTTTTCTTTTCCTTTGTTGTTTTACTTTATTCTTCTTCCTACTTTTTTTTGGTTGCTTGATTGTATTCGAAACACTGCCGATATTCTGATTTCCTTCATTTTCTTCCTCGATTGGCATGCTATCCACCTCTATGCTTTAATGTCAATGAGGCACGAGTGGAGGTGTACAGCGTGCCACTACTTCCTCCATCGTCCTGCTTTCTTTGCTTTCGTCACCAGAGACAGGGCCACTACGCCAGGAACTGCCCATTCAGGGCAAAGAGGAGTGGTCCTTCGGGTGGTACCAAGGGGTCAATTGTGAGGGAGGGTAAGAGAGGAGGTCTAGTGTTATCGCGTGGAGTTGGGGGTCGAGATTAAGGCCAGAGAGAGGACACGGACCTTTGGATATGTCTCTCCAAGGCCATGATCATGGGCTTAGTTAAGGGAGGGGCCTCTGTCTTCAGTTTGAGGTCAGGGTTTATGTGGATAAGCTCCCAGAAGAAGAGCAACCATCTACTTTCGTGAAGGCGGCCCGGAGGAGGCCTTTGGGGACAACGTCGATAGCTCAAGAGTTGCAAGCGCTGCTATCCAGGAATCGAGGGAGACGATCAATTCTTTAGAATTTTCTATTCCCATTACCACTCCCAAAATGGTTGGAGAGCGGTTTGAGGTGATCGGATAGGGCTCTAGTGTTGCCTATTTGTCAAAAAAAGCAATCGATTTGGCGCTAGAGATGACTTTCATTGCTCCTCTGTTTCGCTCTAAAATAGGACAGGAAATTTAGGCAGTGTGATGGGCCTGTTGTCGACATGGCTATTGGTGGACCAGCGGCTCTAGCGACATGCACTTCGTTGGAGATGGAGACAAGCACCAGGCGTGCCTCTGGTGAGATTGGGACATCGTACGAGAGAAGTTTGACAGAGGCCCAGTCACATGAAATACGGGCACAGAGGGGGTGGCATCGATTTTTTCATCGATTGTTTGTCAGGCTGGGGATACGGTCGACAGAGAGGACAACTGAAAGTACACCTAGAGGGGCTGAATAGGTGTTATGCTAGTCAAATGCAAAATTATAACAACTAATGAATAATACAAACAGTTAACTGAAATCAAGAAGTGAAATCAGATGCTCAATAAACTTCTCCTTTATATTCCTCTAGATTAAGCGTTGAGATACTCAATTGCCTTCTTTATTGAAACCGACAAATATGAATGATGCTAGCAATATATAGCAAGTTCGATGAAAGCAAAAATACAAGCGTAAGAAATAGAGATAGAGTAAGAGTGAGAGAGAAAGCAATCACAAATACAAAAAAATATTTCAAGGTTTGAGCAACTCGCTGTATATTCTCGCCTTCACCGCGTGAAGGATTTCTACTATTCACTTAGGATCTTTCACAAAAGAGTTACAATGGTCTACACAAGCCCGGAATACAAAATTTCAATCTTTAGTCCTCTACACAAGAGGTAGCATAAAGCTAATGAAGTTTAAAAGTTTTTGGTGACCATAAAAATTACAAACCCTCTCTTTACAACGTCCTAAAGTATTGAATGAAAAATAAAGCTTAAGAAGTTTGTGTGAGAGAAAATTCAGTTAAAATGAATGAACTTGAGAGCTTAAAATTTACAGAAATTGATTTGAAATTGGGAGTACTTGAAACTTGAGAAGTAGAAATTTTTCAAAATTTTCTTTTTAATGAAATCTTGATTTTTCTTCAAAAATTGTTATAAATATTATTTTAATTATCTATAATGAACAATATATATAGGCAATAGGTAAAAGTTATTAGAAGAGTGAACCAGGGTATTAGGTGGGTGATTAAACCCAAAAACTGCAATAATACACGTTAGAGAAAAGTCAAAAATTTAACAGACTTAAAACTTGTTGTTACTATAGTAGAGACAGCCCGTCGGTCGATCAACTGGTCAACCTCACGGCCGAGTTCAAAACAAGTCATTGTCAGTCGATCAGTCAGTCGACCGAAACAAAAGAGAGCACTGACATGAGGAACAGTCAACCGATCGGTTGGCTGAAGTGCCAAACAAAGGCAGCAAGGTTTAGTGGTCAACTAGTCAATCGGCCGACAAACGTGCACAAATAGATTGTGCACAAACGATCGACCGCCTGGTTAATCGGCAGCTGTGCATTGCACATAGGTCGGTCGATCGACCTATCCCAAAAACTATTTTAAAGATAGTATTTAAAACAAAACATATTTTTAAATAATTTATATATGCATAAAATTTGTTTTGACAACATATAGGCTATGAGATACATGTTTGAAATTGTATATAAAAATATGAAAAATATGTAATATGTATCAATAACCATTTTGTAGAATACAAAAACTCAATAACTAGACATGAAATCTTGTATTATGTGTGTGATCTTGAGCGTCAATTCAACACCCTTCCCTTAAATATTCTAATTTCTTATATAGGTCTACATGTCTTCAAGTATCATTCAAGTGGGCTTCTCTAAATATCTATTCTTGATCGTTCGAGTTTGAATCCCATCATTAAGTAAGCTTGAGCGCTTCAACGCCTTCCTTTTGAGAAAAAATGAAAATTGATTCTCTTTGAACCTTGAAAAAAAAACCTAAATACTTGAACTTGATTAGTACATCACAACTATATGAGTTTTGTAATCATCAAAATAAGAAATCGGTGATTGTAACCTTGGATCAACGATCTCCCCCTTTTGAGGATGACAAAATACATAAGTTATTTATCAAAAACAATGTGAAATACTTTGAAAAGTTTTCCCTCAAATTATACTTATATGAGATCATGTTCAATACATCAAAATGACTAAAAGAGTTTTTCAATAAATTCAGGTCACATGCATGCATATAGAAATTTATCAATTTAGAACAATATGCATAAATGGCTATCCATCCATCCATGCCTCCTTGCACCACTTAAGTATACAATAACGAAAAAAGAACTTAACTAACTATTACGTAAAACATGGGTAAATGAATATAAGATATACAAAATCATTTTGCTATAAAATTCTTCTCCCCTTTTCATAAAATTCTTTAAATAACTCCAAATTCTTCTCCCCTTTTTTGTCATACATCAAAAGGGAGCAAGTTTTGAAAGCATGATACCAAAAAAAAATTAAACATAGATACCAAGCAAAAATAATAGAAAGAAAATAAAAAAATACCAAGAAAATCATGTAGACTAATTTAAACAAACAAGGTTACTAATTGTAAAACAAGTAAAAGAAGTAACAATATCAACTGAAAGATACCAATTTGAAGAAAAAAAAATTCTAAGTTTAGAAATCATGAATCCATTATGCAATCATTCAATTCACCACAAATGAAACAAAATCTATTGTAATCAAGTGGTTTTGTAAAAATATTGGCCAATTGAAATTTGATAGAAACATAATCAATTTCAATATCGCCTTTCTCACAATGATCTCTAAGAAAGTGATATCGAATCTTTGTATGTTTGGTCTTACTATGTTGATTTGCATTATTGGTCATATGATATCACAAAATATTTTAATATGATCATAACGCAAATCATTATCAATGAGATATGTTTCATCCATAAGACTTGTACACAACAAGTCCCGGCCGCAACATACTATGTGCTCACAGATTTTGTTTCTTGAAAGACCACGAAATAAGGTAATTTCTTAGAAATTGACAAGTTACTAGTGCTTTTCTTATCCACTTTATAATTGGCATAGTCGGCATCCGAATAACTTATCATGGAGAATTGTCCAATCTTCGTATACTACAATCACATGTAAATAGTGCCCTTAAGATACTTAATAATGCGTTTTATTGCAATCATATAAGACTCCTTAAGACAAGATTAAAATCTAGCACACAAACAAACACTAAACATAATGTCTGACCTACTTGCCGTCAAGTAAAGTAAACTACCAATCAACTACGATAGAGTTTAATGTCAATATTTTTACCTTATTCATCCTTATCAAGTTTGGTTATGGCAACCATCTTTCTAGAATGATGACTCTCCCGAAACCGAGATCGGAACGCGTCCCTTTGTGTTCTTGATTCTAATGTTGATGGTCAAGCGAAATTGTTGGTGAGGTTTAATTTTTTTTTTTTTAATGATTCGTTCTCTCAATGTTTCTTGAATCAAATTTTTTTTTTTAGAAGAGTTTCTTGAATAAACTTTGAACTTAGTTGCTTGTTTGTTTGTTCTAAATTTTTATTTCATTAGGGTTTTCTTAAAATTTCAGTATTGCCTTTTTTCCTATTTGGGAGGAATAGCGAGAATAATTTCTTTTCAGTGTCTCGGGGATGGATTTAGTGATTACAATCGGGAATTAGAGCTTGATTTACAAAGAAGGGGGCATAAATGTTAGTGATAGAAATATTATTGGGGTTCTTCTATTTTATTTTTGTCCTTTTTATGTTTATTTTTCCCTTATAAATTTAAATTTGGACATTCGGTTAGGATTTCTTTGAATCATTGTGCTCCTTAACCCATGATAATGGATATAAGGCTCCTTGTTTGTATAAATAAGGAGAATTCAGCGGTCGGGTCTGTTACTCTTGATTCTCTCTAATCGATTTTCCATAAGCCTTGTGATTTCCCTCCCTTTTCTGAAATGTCACAAAGATTATCTAAGTCTTCTCCCTGATCTGGTAATTGTTTTGACATTAGTCTCCATTGGTGAATTCATACCTCTGCACCCTAACAAGTCAGTTTCGGACAATATATCAAGCACATATTTTCTTTAAGATAGAATTTTTTTTTTTATTAATCTTGCTACTTCAATACCTAAGAAATATCACAAAGATTTAAGGTCCTTCATCTGGGAATGTTGTAGTAAGTATTGTTTTAGATTTGTGATGTAATTCATTGTGCATTGTCGCTCGCGATCACAATGTCATCTACATATACCATCATAAATATTCTCTTTTTCTAAGGCTGACGAAAAAATCGTGTGATCCTTTTCAGAACGAGAAAGATTTAACTCTTAAATAACTGATGCAAATCGTCCAAACATGCTCTTGGTGACTATTTCAACCTATTTAAAGACTTTTTTTTTTTCAATTTACACACCTTTTTGATACTCCCCATAAGCAACAATCCCAAGAGTCTGCTCTATATAGACCTCTTCATCAAGAATGTCATAAAGGAACACATTTTTGATACCTAGCTGATGAAGAGGCTAATGATGAGTTGCAGTCAATGAGATAAGTATTTAGGCTGAAGTCATCATAAACTTGAGAGTATCTTTTGACTACTAGTGTTGCCTTTCAGCGAGCCAATGACTCATTTAGATTCAGCTTTACATTGTACACTAATTGACAACAAATTGCTTATTTCCCTGGAGGAAGAGAAACAAGGTCTCACGTTTCATTCTGCTCTCGAGCCATCATTTTCTCTGCATGGCATCTCTCCATTATGAGGTAGAAAGGGCTTCTGACACAGACTTGAGAACTGAGTATGAGTACACAGAAAAAATTAAAAAATAAGAGATAAACTTAGGCAAAAGATGGGAAATACAAGTGCATTTACCCTTTTGAAGAGCAATCAGAAGGTTAATATCAGAAATATTGGAACTAAAGAGAACGAGAGTAACATTATCGGAGGGAAAAGAATTCTCACCAAATTATGATGTTGAAATTGCAACAACGAATAATGGTGACATAGTGGAGGTGCATCTTGTACAGATTTGATTGGTCTCCTTGTTTATAAGGTAAGGTGTCTAGATCTATAATGTCTAATGATGCAGTATTATCAACTAAACATTTCTAAACCAAAAATGCAAAAATATTTATTGGACTCAAAAGAAATGGGACTCAGTATTAAAGTATGGCTTATGCTCAAAAAATATGACATTAGCAAAGATTATAAAATGGTTCAGTCCTGAGCAATAACATTTAAGAGGAATTTGGTCATACCGTTAGAGTGATTCATTTGTTGTCTTGTACCTCTACTTCACTACTTATTAAACATTGCTCTAACCCTAATAAAAATTTTGAAATGGGCACTTGAAGGGGAAAAAATAAAATATATAGGAAAATTCTCAATCAGGAGTTTTATTCATAATTCATTCTTTAATATTCATGGATTTGGCCTTTTAATTTCTTGTCAAACCATTAAATTCAACAATGGTTTTTTTAGATCTCGTTTCAAATAATGATGATTCAAAGAGCACTGGTGCGGCCTCATTGTTAGAATTTCTCTTGTGCTATCATCTTAGCTAGAAGTTTTCCACTAATAGGGTTTATGGCACTACGAAGAAAATGATTAGAGCATGTAGAGCATCTCAATGTGAAGTATTCAAAATTCTATTAAAACCCACCCCTCATAAATAATTAAAATTTTGTAAGATTCTATTTTCAAAATTCTTATATCCAGCTAAATTGTCAGAATAAGAATAACAGAATAACAATGCATATGGAACGATGAGAACAAAAGAGCAATAACAAAATCAAGTTTGCTAAGTTGCAATGTACCCTAAATCGGCAATATGCGTTTTGCACCCTTCCACAAGCGTGTATTGCATGTAGAATTTTACATAGAGTACAAGGCAATCAAAATAATAACAATAATTTTCAATCAGACTAAAATTTTCATGATAAGACAATGAGTACAGATGTGGTACTTTTGCGGGTTATGGGATTGTTTTCATTTAAAATTGTGGTTATTTATAATTTAAGAAGTTCAACATGCTAATATGATATTGATACTCTCGAGACATTTATAAGCACCACCTTGATTTTGCAGCAATTTATGCCAAAAATTTACATGAAAAATATGTAAATTTATAACAAATAAAAGAGCATGGCTAGAATTATACAATCCGCTCGAAGAGCACCTTCTGGATATGGATGTTAAGAGCCGCAAATGAGCAATGAGTCGCATAATAGTAGCTCTTTGCGATAGATAGGAATGTTTGCTTGGTTTTCATGCTGAGATCATCAGTGCTTCGAAGTACACACTTGACCAATTCTTGCATTTGCATTTGTATTTCTTTTTCTTCTGTCTTCTCCTTGCCATTCATGTTGCCCTGCTCAGATAACAACTTGAAATCTCATTTTTTCTCAATATCTTTTAAGACACTACTTAATAGAATTTCCAATATATACTTAGATTGTAAATTTTAAATCAAAAAATAAAGCCAGCATCATGTTAAAATTTTAGCATTAAAAGTTAAAACGATGGCATGTAGAAATAAATTATGGATTAAACTAGAACAATGAGTGAGTTAAGAAGTGTCGCTAGTAATGTAAACAAGATGTACTTCTAAATTTGCATTTGAGAACACGAGGAAGCAAAAAGACATATTAGAGGCAACACATTTGGGAGCATAGATTTTTGTTGAACATGACTAAATAATGGCTTTAAACCGTTGAGATTGTTGAGTGCGATAGTGGAAAACATCATAAGAGAAAAGTATCTCAAACGAATCTTTCAAATTGAAGGAAACTTCATTCACCTCCTAGTAAATAAACATCTCATAAATTTTATAATTAACATAAATAAAGAAAGTTAAGTAAAAAAATCCTTTAATTTGGAGAATAAAATAGTTATATACATTATTCATTAAAAATGGCAAGAAGGCTAACATTGTTATGTTGTTGCTCAATCTTAAACATAATTTAGGACCTAAAAAGCCTTACCTCCAAAAGTCGTATACGGTACTGAAGGCGACTGCATATTGAAGAAAGTAGTTTTACAAACTTCACGTAGTCTGGTTGAAGAGTTGGGTCTGCCCCCCCTTTGCACAGTTCTATTGTTCGTACTAATAACACCCCTGTTTCATCTTTGTTTTCAGTCCATGTTGACATCCAATCAGCCCACTGAAAATGCACATAACAATAATTCATGGCAGTCATGATCATCTCTAAGTTTTTTTTCCATCAACTTGGGACACATATATTGAAAGAAAGCTAGAGATAAAATAAAAGCTAATTTAGGAGCGAGAGAACACTTACAGCTCCTTGCAACTGGAAGTAAATGTGGTGAGGATATAGTTTCAGCTGTTGGCGCGCACTTGATGCAGAGAGGTGAGCAATTAGCTGAAGTACGAGCCTCAATAGTGTTGAACTGCACCCACATACGATATCAGTTTGTTCCTCTTAATCTTTAATCAAATTTTTTTTTTTTGTCTTGAAAAATAATATTTCATGTGGAATTCAAACAACTAGTCATTCCCTCTTAATTTTCGTTGACACTGATATATTAATGCATTCCAAGAAATTACAATGTCCCGAAAGTATTTTTATGATGCAGCAAGCAAGATGATCACAATCATTGTCATATAAAAAAGATGATACTAACTGAAAAATTAATTCTAACTACTATCCAAGAACTAGAGATAGACATCAGGACCTTTCCCGCTCTGGTAAATTACAATTGGACCTACTTGTCATGCATCAATTAGATATAGTAGTTACATCATACCTTTTGTAGTTAGTTTAGCATCTTATCTATTGGCTCCATACAATTAATTGAAGTTTGATAACCATCTATTAACAGCTAAATATCATATATTAGCAGGAAATGCCATATCGTTTTGGCTAAGGCTCACTAGTAGTAAGACTCTAAATAGCTATACATGATAACTATTAGCCCTAGTTTGAGAATATGCACTTATTGACTTGTGTTCTATAAGCATAACAATGATTCGTGGTGTATATGTTATCATGAAATTGTTATGTATATTTGCACTTGGCTGGTTGGATGTTGACATATGTGGATTATATGGTTGACATACGTGCTACAAGGTGTAATTTGGTGCACATATGGTTGACATGTGTAATACAAGGATTATTCATTTAGGCAAATATTATGTAATAGTTTAATGCATACAGGGTTTTAAAAATCAACCTAGACTCCCACCTAGGCCCTACCTAGGCTGAGGCGGCCCCTTGGCTACTACGCTTTGGGCCTAGGCGGCCTCTCTAGGCGCTATTAGTGCTCAAGGTTGGCTACGCGGGATTGGACCCACTTAGGCGGCCCGCTTCGCGCTCAAGCCACCTACGTAGACCACTTTTTAAATTTTTATTATTTTAATTAAGCGATTTGAACCCACTTTGCTTGAAATATGAGTTGACTGGAGAGAGGCACAAATGCCCTAGCATCCACTCTCGAAGTAATTTTGGACCCACTCCGCCCCTCGCAGCCGGCGATCAACAACACTCTACACTGGCAATCAGCGATAAGACACCGCCGAAGATGTCTAGCCGACGAATAGCGGTAGAAATTTGAAAATTGTATAATTTTATAATTTTATATATTTTCGATTTTATGAACTATCTTCTCCTACGACGTCCACTGCCAGCAAAACAAATTATAATTAAATAGCTATATATGGCCAAATAATATTCCAACTAATAAAGTATTAGTTGATACTTGATTACAGCTTAATAAATTGGGAATGAAACTAATCTTAAGTTCGACTAAAAAATTATTGTGAGTTATATGAATTTAGGTATGAAATTTTTGTACTTTTTTTTATAATTTTCTTAGTGTTTTTGAATATGTATACATCTAAATAAATTTAAAAATAAAAAAAGAAAGAAAAATAATCCCTGCCTAGTCCCCATCTGTGATGTCTGGCACCGCCTACCGCTTTCTTAAACATTAAATGCATATATCACATGTGTATTAATACATCGAGCAATCAATGTTATAGTATTAGGATTATGTTGGTCTGTCGAGAGCACATCCAACATCATTAGAAAAATTGAGAAAAGTTGGTAAGATATATGACATGTCACAAGAAGGTCACAAACTTGCTGATGCAGCAAAGTCATCAAGAAGGTTTTTTATCAAGATTTTCTAGTTTCCATAAGTAGTGAAGTAGTTACCGGCTGCATGTTGAATTTTAGTTAGATGTCTTGTGTGCTTATATGAAGCCTTGACCTACTGCATCTCTATCATCCAATTAGCAAATTCTTTAGTGTAAAGCTTACTCTCTTCTCCGACATGCAAAACACATGCAAAAAATCTAGTAAAATATAATCTGAAAGATGTCGTGTACTCACTTTATATGACCATTGCGAAAGTTATAAATGAAGACCTTTCTAGCTTCCTTTGTACATAATTCGCTTCGAAAGTAAGATGCGATAACCTCAGCTAGGATGGCAGTCTTAGCCCATCCGAGTCGCTCAGCTGCACGATCTGGCTCGAAAATGTAAGCAGTAGCCAGAAAGTAAGCCTTTAGCATACTCATTTTGGTCACACCATGCATCCTTAGATTGCATTCCTTGCACCACCTGTGTTATCATTGTTACCATCATCATTGAAGCCCTGCACAATTTAATGTTCCTCTTGTGCAAAATAGTTTTGACTCACTTTTGGATGCTTAGCCATTCTAGCTGGTGGATCATCTGGCACTTGTTGAAATCAGCTTTGGCTAGATCAAGATACAAGTCGTTGTTCACTAGGGGCATCCTGCAGTTATCTTTCGTGAGCAACATGTGTCCCCTCTTAAAAAAAAATGGATATAAAGTTGAAACGGTAAATGGATTTGGGCCTACAAACCCAAGAATTTATTGATTGTGGAAGGATAAAATAAGGAGATAATCTCTCCTCCATCATCACAGATGCATCATAGACTCCGAGTCCAAGTATCATTACTCATATAAAGCAAATAATGGCATACGTTGCTCCTCACCTATAGAGTATTTTACCGATCCAGACGTCATTCCCGCCGCCATATTGCTCAATGAAACACCTTGTTTCAATGCGGGGTAAACTGGCATAGAAGGGGTAGTCCAAAGCATACTCCACCTGTTTGTGATTTCATGTGACAATACAATTACCCGATTAGCATGTTAATAAATTACACCATTTTATTTTCAGATTACAAATTTATCATTTTACCTCGCCAGGCAAGTCCTTGGTAATGATCCATTTATCGACAACCTGATTAGCTGCTTGTTTTTCTCTCAGGAATTTATAGGAAAAGTTCTTGGCTCGCTCTAAGATATCCTCGCCGGGAAACATCACCTGGGATGCCCTATTGAGGTTGTATATTCCAGTGACTGCCTGATTCACTTGCCCCGCAAAACAAAAGAACTCACCATCCTTTTCGAAGTTCTTGAGGACATCTATAGTACAGGTTTGTTCTCTGTATCAGACTTTAGTATAATAAATTTATAATTGTATTTCACTTATTTCTGAGTCAAGTTCTTTCCAACAATTCATATTAGAAAGATTCGATAATTATTCTGCAAACTTTCTCATCTCCCACTCCCCACAACACGGTGGTGGAAAGTCGAGAAATAGGGAGGAAAAAAAAACTTAATATTGTTATTGTCAGATTTTTGGATATATATATATATACACCTCAAATCTATCTTGTTTAGAAAAATGTCCATCAAATCACTGGTATTATGGGGCCGTTTGTTTTCGTGTAACAGTCCGTAATTCGTAAATGACTTACAACCCAGTTACAACTATGGCGTTTGTTTGGACCGTAATTCGTAAAAGACTTACACAATCCAATTACCCTCACTTGCAACCCAATTACCACTCACTTACAGCCCAGTTACAGTTAATTTTGTGGTCATGCAAATTTGTATTATTTTTTTATGTTAATATTAAATTTTTTTAATATTTAGCATTTTTAATATTTATTTGCAATATTAAAACTTTTTAAATCACCAAATAGTTAATTTTGTGATCAACTTTTTTACTTACGACTTACACATTACGACAACCAAACACCGTAAAGCACAATACACTTTTGCACTTACAACTTTATATTACCAACCAAACACCATAAAGCTTACATGCATGTAACTCATTTACAAATGTAAAAGACTCTACCAATTACAACTTACGAATTACGGCCAATTACGACAACCAAACAGACCTTATCAGTTGATCCCAAATTATATCAAGTGCTCCTCTACCAATATCTCTACTCATTTTATCAATGACTTATATCGTACACTTGTGTCTCTTCTATACATTGTAGAACTAAATTATTGTCAAGTAATTTCTGAAATTAGATCTTTTATGAATTCTGAACTTTCAAACCTTGTTGAATAATTTCCAAACGTCGAAGTTATGACTATGATTATGGTTTGGAGTGATTGATATTTCGCTCTTCCTCTCAGTTTCCTCTCCTTCTGATTTGATGTTGCACTACTCTCTTCTCTCTTTCATTCTCTTTCTCCTTCAACTCAACAACAAACCCCCCCTGCGGCCACTTGAACACCCACTTTATCTAATCCTCTCCCCTCCATCTCCCCCATGTTTTCAATGCCAGTTTTGTTGTTAACTTGAGATCTTAAACCTTCTCTACTTCTTCTTGCTCCTTCTTACTTTGCTCTTATACCGTTGAGAGCGGTCTAACCCGTAGACTGGTGTGATACAATATAGATGGGATCAAACAACAGTTTGGGAGATAACTCTGATCATGGTAGTGCGGTAGATCGCTCCACCTCAGTATGCTTGTAGCCCCCATTATCTCAGAAACAAGGTGCAGAGGCCTGGGGAAAGCCAGGGTGTAGACGCGTGTAGGGTTAGAGGTGTTGGAGGCAGTGCGAGGATGGAGGCAAGGGTGGACCCTCATACAACCCAGCATGGGTAGTTGCGAATTTATAAAATAATATGTATAGTTTGTAATTTTTTGTATATAATCTTTTCTTTTTTGATTATTTTTACTAACATAATGACACTTTTGAGCTCTAACTCGAGTGATAACTTATAAATGTAAGTTATTGGAGGTCATAAGTTCAAATTTTGGTGGGTACAACATTCTTTTTTATTTTTTTTATCTTTTCTCCTTACAATTAAGCCCATATTAAAATTCTTATTACACTTACGCCCACGTTGGAAAAACATTCTGTGTCCGCCACTGGATGAAAGAGAGTTGGAGAAGATTGGGTGAGATGGAGTTCAGTGTCTGAAATGACTTTTTGAAGCTTGCCTTAGGGCATTTTCAAGGCTAATTACATCAAGGCAAAAAAAAATATGTCTCAAGACGCATATGTCTCATTAGGTGAAATATATTTAAAGCGTGTTTCACACTTCATGAAAAGCTTTTCTACCAAAGCATTAAGAGAAAAATGGTATAAAAAGAAAACAAATGAATTTTAACTTAAACTAAAAATAAAAAAGAGCAGACCTCACACCGATTCTATTCTTCTTATTTTCTCTATCTATTAGAGACACCACCATCACACTACTTTCACATCTATAATATTTGGTGTGCAACACTTATGTTTTTTTATTGTCACAAGTGATCATCTGCTTTATATTTTTCAGTGAATATTTCAACCTTTATTTCTGTGTTGTATTCAACTTATATTGGATTGATTTTGAATCTGTGGTTGATTTATGATTTATTTTTTGTCATTTTTTATTTGTAGTCGTATTCTCTCTTTGAGAACTAAGTATCATATTTGTTTTTAACAATCATTTTCTTTCAGCTTTTTATAATTTGTATTTTGTTGTTTGTGTTTTTATGTTAATTCTTTATCCACGGTCTTGAGCAAGGCCATGTGGCTATTATAGGATACATGGTCTTTGACTCTTCTCTATCCTACTTATTTCGTAGTTGTCTTTGTTTGTATGCTAAGCATGATGTGAAATAAAATATCAAATTAGGAAATTTAGAGTTTTAGATATGATCACAATTCGCAATTTGAATCTTGGTTTCACTACTAGTTGAATTGCAAGATCGAACCGTTGAGATTCTTAGGTAATTTCTAAACTTCTGTTTTGAAAGTTTAATCATGAATTTTTATTTTTGTGAAAAATATATAAATACTGAAGTTGATGACAAGGAAGTAAAAAGGAATATGTATGCAGCTCTCTCATATTTTTGAGGTTATGATGATCAGTATAGGTATGAAAAGTGAGAAAGTAATCTGAAAGATTTTTTCAGTTATTTTATTTTAACATCTAAACAGAAGTGTCATTATGTCCAAATGAAACTTGTTGTAAAATATTACTAGTGGTGGAAAGACAACTGATTGGTCGCAAATGTTGCATATTTAGTATCATATTTCCATACTTATTATAGAATAAAATCTGCATTGTCCTAATTAAATGTTTAATTTATTTGCAGGCCCATCCTTAAGGAGATGAAGAGAAATGAGCCCAAAAGCCCACCAAAATTATGAATTAAATCAGAATTAATTCGAGCTCAGTGAATCAGGGCAAAATCAAGAGGTTGAAAACTGGTTGAGAAGAATCCTCTCAGAATCGATCGGTTAAAACTAAGAATCAAAGGCCATTTCGTCACAATCCCGGACTCAAACGAGAAAACCAACTGAAGATAAATGCAGAAGGAAATATCAGGGAGACCCACCAACAGGGTGTGGCCACCTGGCCACACCCTGGCCGCAGAAACGCTACCAAAGCCGCGTTTCCGCGGCTGTTTGAAGGTTGTTGGGGGAGCGTTTGCTCCCCCAATCTTCCGGGATCTCCTCGTGTGGGTTTTGCCTATAAATATTGGTTTCAGCTGAGCAAAAAGGGACGACCATGCAGAGATAGGATTTAGCCAAGTTTACATTCTTTGTAGTTTAGGTTTTTCTTTTCTTTTTATGTAATTTTAATTTGTATGTAAGCTTAGGTTAGATTGAGATTCATGTAAGTAAGAGAGAGAGGCTTATGTTGAGAGTGACACTGATGTACCCTCCTCCTTTCTTCCATCGTTTCAAGCAATAAAAGGTAATATGTTTATGTTCTTCTTTACTTTCATTTTCTTTTCTTTTTTCTACTTTACCTCTTTTATTTTCGATGAGCTTGCAAGTGAATCCAGAAGCATAAGTATAAAGACGTTTTTGTGAGTGCCAATGATACTTCATGAAGATATTCTCCTCCTCAAGATCCGTATCACTTCATTCTTGCTCGGCTTGATGATATAATACGAACGGGGACTGAGCTCGATCCTATGACTTATGCGTTGAACGCCTCCGAAGTAAGGTAGAACATACAAGGGTTTCAGGTAAGTCATCAACCAAACTAGGTAAGTATTTCTTCAATCTTTTTTTTTTTTTATTTCTTTAGTATAGATCACCACATCTTCCAAATCTTTCATCATTTCTTTTCCAATTCATTTGTACAGAGTCACTTTCTGATTCTCTCCACATTCTCGTTCTACCGTTTTCTTTCTAACTTTAACATAACTCGTTTTCATTTTCATTTCTTAAAACAAAGAAGAACTTTCGTTTTTCTTCATAAAGATTTCAATACAAAAACCTTGAACGCTTCTATCGCAAACCCTCCTTGTGGATCACGACCCGCATAGCCACTTGCTATCGCGGTAGAATTGAGCACTTGCACATCTTTATTCTTAGATCTGAAATTCTATATTTTGTGTGCAGGTTCAAGCCTCAATCAACAACTATAGTTCCTATTGATGTTGGTTTGCATTGCAAGACCTGTTTCGTACCCGCTATGCTCCGTACCTTCTATTTGCTGAATTTCGAGAGATTTTAGAGGACATCCAGAAAGTTATAGAAGAATATATGGCAACAAAGATTGACATGGAGCCTAAGCCAGAGTTAGAGATAGAAGAGCTTCTTATAGAAACTTTAACAGATCTCCCAGCAGAGCTTGTCGTGGAACCAGTGTCATCTACACCAGCTGTGAGGGTTCCACTGTCTTTGAGATCGCTTGATGTATACAATCCTTTACAGATTCTTTGAGAGGCAACATGTTCACAAGAGTTTGGATTTCTTGTGTTGCAGAATACAATCGGTTCAGTCTTCAGCAGAGAAAATTTACCTCAGCATGTTGCAGTTGTCTTATTCGAGATACCATCGACTGTAACCGGTTGGTCACGAAAATCAGTTCCACCTTCACCATCTTGCTTCAGTCGTGACATATCATTTTCGATTCTCCGACCACCACCTTGGTCTGATTGAGGATTTATGATATAATTCGATCCGGTTATGCTTACCTTCTACTACTACATTTATCGAGGATGAATGTTTTCAAGTCGGAGAGAATGACGGGAAATAGACGGCCCAAATTTGGCATACTTTAGATTTTTTTTATTTTAATTTAGATTTGAATACATTTTGTTGAGATTTTGGACTTATTTGATTTTAGATATGGTTACATTTGATTGAGATTTAAGAGTTATTTAAATATATATTTGGTTAGATTTGATGTTATCAATAATTGCACGTATGGTGTACGTATTGTAGGTTATATATAGTCATGTAGTGAATTAAAATATATTGAATATTTTGGATATAAAGCTTGTTTGAGTTTTAATTCGGTCTATTTTTGATTTATTCAATTGGTGGTAAAGCCAAGATCTAGGTTGCAACCTGTGATCATATCTAAAACCCTAAATTTCCTAATTTGGTATTTGATTCCACGTCAATTTCATTCTTGATAGATGTCTTGACATTATATTATCCATTTAAAATATTATACTATTTCATATAATTTTATAATATTTATAAATTTTAGAAAATAAAATATAAGAAACTTATAAGGCCTACGCCCACGTCCTGGGCTTAAGCATCGCTTATAAAGGCGTCAACCGCTTTGCCTTACACTTTCTCCTTTTCAAACTCCAATGGAGTTTGGAGAGGGATTAAAGTTGGACTTGAGGTTAGGACTGAAATTATAATTAGATAACATGGGATAAATTAGTTATTTTAAAGTATTAAACATCATAGAAAATAATGTAGAGGGGAGGGGATAAATTTCTCTAACCCAAAAAAATTATGAGGTGGTCAATTAGTGATATCAAATATTTGATGAGCAGATTTTTAAATAAGATAAATTTTAAAGATATATATAGTGAAACTTGAAATAAGCTGACATACCTCTTATGTCAGTGACATGGCGAAATCTCAGCCCCAAATCTAGGGCTGAGTACTAATAAGTGAGGGCATTTTTTTGCAAAAAAACCCCTCACACTCTCCCCCATCTCTCTGTACCCCAACACCGCCTCTTTCTCTCTCCCCCATCTCTCTTTGCCACGCTGCCCTCGCCGCCCTCCATCTTCTCTCGTCTTCCCCCATCTTCTCTCCTCGCCCATCTCTCTTTACCTCATGTAGCCCTGCCCTCGCATAACCCACTATCTTCTCTTATCTCCCCCCATTATCTCTCTCCCCCATCTCTCAATCTCGCCACCGCCCTCCTGCTGCCTCTCTTGATCTCTATCTTCACTCATCTTGTCTCAACCTCTCGATCTCTCTATAGATTCACCACCCAATTTGGGTGGTAGGATGGATCGGACCACCAGCGACTCTTCTGATGGCACCGCCAGTGGTGGTAGCTTGTTTGTAGAGGAAGGTGAAGGAAGAAGAAGTGGGAAGAAGAGGGAGCAGGGAGAGACGAGTGGGAAAAGAGAAGAGAGGACAACTCACCCTGCGGATTGAAAGCGGTGGGGCGACGACGGGGCAGAAAGAGAGAGATGGGGGGAGAAAGAACCCCCTCTCACTTTTTATTACTAAACCCAGACCTGGGGTTGAGATTTCGCCACGTCAGCGCCATAGGAGGTAAGCTGATTTCCAGCCCTCTCTCTCTCTCACACACATATACGTGAGAAAAACCTTTATTTATTTAATTTCGTAGTTTACAATTTTTTATTTCCATCTCTTTCAATTCCATAACACATTTTTTTGAAAAGAACCCATGAGTAATTGGCTAATTAATCAATCAAGTATGTTCAATGTGGAAATAATTCATCTTTTTTCAAAAATGAGAGTGTATAAATCATGGTATTCATATACTTAGTGCAAAATTTTAACCTTTTTCAAATCAGAAAATTCTCATATTGCCATGATGGGGTTTGAACTGTCCATTAACGTTTTGATAAACTTGCTCCTTAATACTTATTCATGCTTTACCTTTGTTAGGCATTAATTTCTTTAGTAAATAACCCTATGCTCTCACCGAATTATTGTTGAATTGTTTTTGAATATTTCCATACTTCAAAATTCTGAACTTTCTGACTCTTGCTAAATAATTCCTAGGTGCTGAATTATATTACTATGACTGCAACCACCAACGGGAAAAAAAAGGATAGAAAATTTAAAATAACTTGTCACATGAGAATTTCCAGTTCCAAACAATTTTCTAGTCTTGAGAAAATTAATTCTAAACCCAATCATTGTGATCAAAATCTAATAGGCACTTATTTGCATTTCAATTTCTTTTCTATACTGAACTATGAGATTGGAATTATTTAAAAAAAAAAAAAAGGAAATTCATGGTTTGCATTTCTTAGAATATGTAAAAGCAATCAACATAAGTATACATACTGGGAGAGACATCATATCCGTGTAACCTAAGGAGGCGAAATCCCATGGACGTATCATCTACATCTTGCACAGTAGAATTCCTTGCCCAAGCAATTCCATCCTCTGTCCAATGTCTGTTATTTAAACTAGTGAACTTTTAGTACCTCTAAAATGATAATAATTTATATAGAGAGACAAATAATCCTAATATAATATTTCTTATGAGAATAGTTCTCAAACTAAGTTTTGTGAAAATTGTACTATGGGTCATCCCATGGATGACTCGAAGTGCCCGTCTTAATCTACAAATCTACAAGCAGAAAGTAGAGTGGTTCCCATTCTTCTGTACCAATGTAGCAAATGATTGTACCAAATATGTTATTACAGCCACATAAAATGTTATCATTTTATTAATAAGGAAACAACTTTGGGACTATTTGATCCCTCATTTTTAAACTTATTTAAATATGTATATTAAGATGAGTGGTGAAATCATCTACGGAATGGCTCCCCGTGGAGTTCTCGTGAAGCTTTAAGAATCATAGCTCAAACTTCATTAATTTATATACTAACTAGATTTATTTTGGGTGGTTTTTTTTTCTTTTGTTTTTTTCTTTGGGGTGAGGGGGGGGGCGGGGGGGGGGGGGGGGGGGGGGGGGGGGGGGGTGGTGATTTACCTGTATGCATAATCCAAACAACTCTTATCTCAGGTTCAAAATAACGAGAAATCCCAAGGCGTTCTAATCGATCCACCACCCATAAGTGCTCAAAGAGATCCACAGGGTAACCACCAGGCACTGTTTGAAAGTAAAATCATAAACGTGCACAGACATTAGATGTGTTAGAAATTAACGTTTAAGATGGAGGCTAACACAAACTGGTTGTCCAATAAGTAGATTATAGGGCTTCCTCACTATTAGCCAGCTCCCACAGGGGGGGAACTGTTCTAATTTCTTCATCCAGTTTGTAATCAGACTATACAGATAGAGTGGAACATTCCTTTATACGAGATCGTTTGTTGATATTGTTTTGTTATCCTCAGGTTCATTTTGATGTATGGGAGTTACATCTTTTTCCCTCAAGAAATGGAAAGCAATATTGTGATATAATTGACGATAAAATTTCTCACATCACCATTTCACGCTTCAACAAATTTATCAAAATTTTTAAATATGATTCTCACTTAATTTGGTGCAACCATTAAAGTTTTCCATTCTGATTCTGGTGGTGAATTTCTTTCTCAAGAGTATAGTATACGTTTGTAGAGTATTGAATAGAATATTATCATATCTTGGATACTCTTCTTGTCAAAGTTTCTAGCACGAGGAATTTGAGCAGACAGGGTTCTCATTAGTTTCTCTCATATAAACTTCATTTTTACTAGGTCTGGCTGAATTTCTTCTCTTGAAATGGTTATATTCACATTCTTCATCATACTCCTAACTTCATTTTTTTTTTTTTTGTACTTCTATTGTCCCCATTCATCCACATGAAGAAATAATTAACTCTACATGTTATTATTCTATGATGCTTGGATAAAACACGCTTGATCAGGGAAGGTCAGTTAATTATCTTAAAAAAAAAAAAAAATTCTTTTTTCTCTTTTCTGAGAGTATTAGTGCCAAATAAAAAAAAGGACACACACAAAGACAACTTCTGTATATTTTGCCACACCGGTTGTAAAATCGTCTGGCTAAGTAGCTTCTACAAGAGGTAGGAGGTGCTGATTGTCCCTGTTTACTGTGTTAATAAAAGTGCAAATTAGATTGCTATTTATGAATCTTGTGATTGTTCTAAGCATTTTAAATATTGACTTCCATTTTGTGCATCATCATTTATCATAAATCAAGTTGATATTCTTACCAATGTTTCCCTCTACTTGCAGTGTTGATTGTTCCTCTCCTAGTTCTACAAGTACAATTAGTCTTTTTTTGAATCCAAGGATGCGATAACGCGAGGTGGTTTGTTGAGGTTGGTATTGTGCTAGTAACATTCTGTCGTGTGGTTATTACTCCTTGTATCACAACACATCGTTTGATATATCTTATAACTAGCATGTATCATCCCTACTTTCAATATTCTCGTATTAAGAATGTTGTTTATGTGCTGCAAGATTGTTTTTAGAATTTCTTACCTCCGCCATTGAATTTGTTGACGATGCGCTGGAGATATTCAAGGCATTTCTCATTTCCTGTTTGCATAAGGGCATAAGCAGTGGAAGATGGACAGAATAAAAAGGAGCCATCCATGCTTTGGAGCTTGAGAATCCTGCTCCAGTCCAAACCTGGCACTCCTTCCAGGCTATAGAGCAGGGTTGTTGGAGTTTCATGCAGCACTTCTTTCGGAATCCTGTGGTGACTCGATAAAATTATTAAAGAATTTAGACTTATAAAAAACTTAGAAAGAGAAATTACAAAGAGAAATTAATGTGTATATACCAAGCATTTGAGAATGAAGAAAGAAGAAATCTCATGTGTGTGCATTAGTTTACTAAAACGTGAAAATATGTGTATTCTCATGTGACATCTTTTTACATTGTTTTTAATAAATATGCACGCAGATGTATTTGAGCCTGTTGTTTCTGTATTTGGTGTTTCTGTATCATTGTGATGTCCTACAATTGCACCAAAATTGTGAAGTTATGATAAGGTTGAGACTGCATGTTATGTTTGGTGGCCAGAGAAATTATCCAATTTACTTTGCATCTCACTGAAATGTCTGAGGTTTCTAGAACACTTGACTTTAAAGTTTTATCTGTAGTTTTATAAAGTTTTATTTATAGTTTTTTCTCTCCAAAAATATTAGTTATGATTAATTCTTTAGTTTATTAAATTTTAAATATACCAGGAACAGGAACAGATCTGCCTCACGTCACATGTGTGGACTATTCGCTTCGGGATGCCTAATTTAAAAAATAACGACATCACCATAATAACATTCATGAGGCGATATGTAGGTGTGGGCTTTCATTGATTCTAGAGGTGACTCTTACGGATTAAAGAGATAGTCTTTGTTCGTCTCAGTTATTCTAAATGTAGCTCTTACAGATTCAAGTTGTGACTGATTCACACTAGAGACAAGAGTGCAAGATAAAACTTTCAAAAATTCACTGGAAAATTTTCGCAGTAAATTAGAAAAAATGGTAGGGAGAATCATTCAGCCAATAAGCATTTGAAACAATCATAGAACTTCCCAAGGAAGTTAAAGAACAAAATGTTGATATTGTTTTGAGTGAATTACCTCTTCAGCTTTTGATTCCTCTTTGCATGTATATTGCGCAGGGCAGGGTCATCATAAGGAATCTGCAAACCCAAGGCCTTTGATATGTCCAACAATGAGGGAAATGTGATCTCAAAGCCAATAGGCATGAGCTCATCTTCTTCCTCAGCCAATCTCCCATGTTCTCTCTCAAAAATGAAAGTCCTGCATATGAGAAATAAATGATTCTTTGTCCTTTATCAAAATTTCTTGGTTATGGAAAATCTGATAAAAACTAGAATTTATGAAAACATGGTTTTATTCACTTTGAGAATCGTATTATAGGAGTTCTCATGGCCTACATTTTGTATCATGCTGTAAACAGTTTGATATCTTGTTAAAGCTAAATTTCAGCACTGGCTCATTGGGTTGCAAGCAAGCCTAGTTGGGCAACACAATCTCTCAAACTATAAATTCGTTTAGTAGTAGCCCGCTGGTTAGACCTTGAGTTTGCTCATTATAGGTCACGGATTGAACACCAATGAGGATATTATTGTTATCTAAAATAAATAAATCCATTAAAGTTAAAACAAAATTAGAGTTTTTTCTGAAAAACTTGATGATTCACAAAACCTCTCTGAATGTTTGCCTTTTATTAAATTCATGGTTACAGAAAACCTACTTTCAAAAATAGAATTTCTAAAACTATGGTGTCATTAATTTTAGCAGAACCACGATTGTAAGCGCTCTATTTTGGCTGTCAAACAAGCCATGATTTTAGTTTTTAGGTTTCGACTTCTAAACCCCCAGCGAACCATGGTTTCTGAGATCAAACCCGTCACCGAGCAATTTACGCACAAAAGAATACAGAATACAGTTGACTGATGGAGAAGTTCCTACCCCTGTCACAGCTCTCAGGGCAAGTTCTCCAAGAACTGAGGGCGACAACGCATGCCAGAGTGTTGATCATTCGATCGTGAGCAGAGAAAACAGAAGCATCACCCAAGAGCCATCAGGCAACTGGTTGTCAATGATCCACTGGAGGGTAGATGGAAACTGTGGCTGGCCATTTCCATCTAAGCTTTGAACCAAGGACACCCATGCAGTATCATAAGCCGATACGCTTATTTCTCCGTCTTCCATGGATCCTAGCATCTCCTTAACTTTGCTGATCATCTGCCCAGGATCCTTCAAAAATTTTAATTTGAAATATTTTGGAAAGAGAGAAATTTTTTTTACTTCAGTTATTTTACCTCAAGTGTGTGATCATCTTCGACGTGCAATTCAGGCGTTTTCTTTGGCTCCTTGGTGGCAGGCACCCTCACGGAGGAGGCAAAACAACCTGCAGCCTGCTCAAGTAATTAATTATTTATGATAGGTATTGTTTTAGAATTTTGTCCTCTACATGCAAATATACTAT
>JAVJIF010023269.1:0-70193 GCA_038442645.1 Agave tequilana
AAATACGAGATTTAACGTGGTTCGACAATGTGTTCCCGTTCATGGGGAGGGAGAAATCTTTATTGAAAACAGAAAGAAAATATAGAGTTATAAGGAGATCTCTCTCACAACTCTCAATGCTAGAAAACAGAATTTCTCTTGAATTCTTATAAGACACCTTTGAAAGTCTACCCCAAGAGGTTTATATAGGCACTTAGGATGATCGTAATCCAACACGAACTCAAATTAGCGTCTCTTCAGAGAAATAGGTATTCAAATCAAAATAAGAGACAGATCTGTATTAAGAAACTGTCAAAATCTGAATTCTTCTTCAATGAATATGAGGAAAGATCCGCATTATGAAACTGCCAGAACCTGAATTCTTTTCTAATGAATATGAGACACTCTAAATACTAACAGAGTCCTCGCCAACTTGATTGGTTTCCTTCATAACAAAAGCAAATGTGCTGAAATGATAAAGATCATTATCATGCTTGTACTTATATCTCTGTGAGGAATGCTTTAGTAACATTAGTATATCGAAGATGTGTATATTTTTTGAAGTTTCTACAGTGGGCATGCCAAGCCAGAACAACCTCCAGTATTTATGTAGTGTTTATTAACAGGTGAGTACGAGAAGCCTCAAGCCACAAAGTTTTTGGTTGTTCTTGGTGATGACCCAAAGCCAAAGCCAAGGGCAAAGCCAAGGCCAAGGGGAAGAGAAAGAAAGCTAATGGATGGGAGAACCAAACCCTTCTACAATCACTGTAAGTGATATCACGATTCAATTATTTCGTATTTGCAAGAAATGTTCATGTTCCTTGTGTATCAGAATAGTTTGCAAGTCTTTGTATTTGCAATTAAGAAGCTTTTATGATTTCAGATGAGAATGGATGTGGATGGTGGGATGGCGACAGAGAAGGGGTTGACAACGAAGAAGTAGGATGCAATGATGTATGGGAAGGGATGGGATCCACCACCTTGGGAGGTTAGAATGGCATTAGACTGGAAACTGGATCTCAGGAGAAGAGTCGCAGTATGAAGAACTAGTTCGTTTATGTTCACAATGTCTTTTAGTTCCTTTTACATCATGCATCTATGGTAGAAATTGTTTGACATTGTGAAAGTAAACCTGACACTTGTGGATGCTTGCTATCAAAAATGCACAAGTCATTCAGATCTAAATAGACCAGATGGAGTTCCTAAGGTTGAAACCTATCATTAGAAAGTAAGGAAGATGACGATGTGATGATATCAGGCTTTTGTTTTGTTTTAACGCGTGCAACCTTTTTCTTGAATTGTTTTAGATTTGTAGCTTTAAAGTGGCCTTCATGGTTTTGTAACATTGTTAGCTCAAATTGTACCACAATCCCTATATAACATTGTAGAAGAGACAAGCTGGAATCTGACACTAAAAATAAAGAAAAAATGGAAGCTACTATCATACTATAATTTTAAATTTCTTTTTTTCTTTTACCTTTACTAGAGCTGCATATAATGGACAATGATCCAACTTGGAAAGACAGTAGGCATTTTGTTCAGATACTACGGCGTGTTTGTTTCGTCGCAAAACGCTGCAAACGCATGTCGTAAAACTTTTTTTCCATTTTCCGTTGTTTGTTTCGCCGAAAAACAAGTTGCAAAATGCAACTCTTCTTTTCCCACTTGCAGTTGCTACAGTTAAATTTGTGTCATCATGTAAATCTCACTTTTACACTCATATTTTCTCACTTGCAGTTGCTACAGTTAATTTTGTGGTCATGTAACTCTCACTTGTAGTACCCTTACAGTTCAAAACAGTTACTTGATAATCAATATATAATTTAATATTATTATATATTTAATATTTTAAATAGTATTCAATTTCTTATTTAATTATTTAATTATTTTTATTTTTAATCTTTATTTTTTTATTGTTTTTAATATTGTTTTAATATTTACTATTTACTATTTTAATTTAATATTTTTTATATTTTATTTAATACTTTATTATTTTATTAATACTTATTCCATTTTTTATTATTTTATTTAGAGTTAATATTTTATTAATATAATAATATTATACTTTACTATATATTTAATTATTTATTTTTTAATATAAAAAATTACTTTATTAATATCATATTATATTTTATTATTATATTAATATTTTATTATGTTAATATTGTAATAATTCAGTATAATAATACTATAATGATAATTTATTATTAAATTATAATTATATTTTACTTTGTTAATTTTATATTTCTATAATATTACAATAATATTATAATAAAATTTATATTATAATAATTTTCAAGTATTTTTAATATTATAATATTATAACTATATTTTATTATTTTTGTAAGATTTTTTAATATTTATATTTTATTAGTATATTCTTAAAATTTTATTAATGTTCTTTAGATTTTCTTAAAATATTATATTATTTATTTAGTTAATATTTTAGTAATATTTTACTATTTATACTAATATTTTATTAATATAATTGTTATAAATAAAATATTAAGATTATTAATTTTTTATCTCAAATTTATTAATACAATTTAATTTGCAATAGTAGATTTAATTTAATAGTATTTATAATATTTAAATCACTGCTACAGTTAATATTGTGGTCAACTTTTCCACTTACACTTTTACATTACCAACCAAACAGCGTAAAACACAATATACTTTACCATTTACACTTTCAAGAGCCTGTTTGGTTAAGGGTGGAAGTGAGGAAGTGAAGAATTGAGGAAGTGATAATAATTCCCTTTGGAACTTGGGAATTGGTTAGCAAGTTTTCCGGTGTTTGGATATTATTGGGAAGTGTGGTTTGAAAAATATTTTGTCTTTTCCGGTATTTGGATGGCAATGTGAAAGTGGAAGTGGAAAAGTTGACCACAAAGTTGACCGTAAATAATATTAACATAAAAATTAATTTAAAAAAATAAAAATGGACTGTAATTAGAATGCAAGTGAGATTTACATGATCAAAAAATTAACTGTTTTGTACTACAACTTATTACAAATGAAATTTACATGACCACAAAATTAACTGTAACACTCTGGAAGTGAGGAAATGATTGTGTAAAAGAGAAAGAGAAAAGGAAAAGGGTTTTCTTATTTTTCCTTTTCCGGTGTTTGGATAGATAGGGAAGTGAGCAATTATACTTTCCTATTTCCTTACTTCCGTCCAATTCCTTGCAACCAAACACCGTAAAACACAATATACTTTTCCATTTATACTTCACTTTATCAACCAAACACCGTAAAACACAATATTCTTTTCCATTTACACTTCACATCAATCAAACACCGTAAAACACAATATATTTTCTCTGCTACAGTTCACTTTTTCCATTCTCATTTTACGACTTACGACTTGCGATGTTTTGCAACGAAACAAACAGGCCTTATAATTATACTTAAAGAGAAATAAGGCATTTGTTACCAGTTGCATCATAAAATAGTGAAAAATGCATCGCATATACTGTAAAATGACAGACAAAGATATCCCCCATGCATATGAAAATTCAAGGACATAAAACAAATAATTTAAAATTTCAACGACATATGGAAAATATTAATAAGCAAGGAGAATATATAAATATACAAAACGCCAAGGACATATATGTTAAAATCCCGTTTGAAACCTGAGGGTAGGTATATGATGAAATAATGCATGACATAGGGATAAATATGTAATATCGCTGTAATATAAGATATATATAAACTAAAACAAACTACAAAGACAAATAAGCTACAAAGACATATAGGAAATACTAGCAGGCAAGGCCAAGGAGAATATATAAATTTACAATTCTAAGGACATATATCCTAAATTCCCTTTTGAAAACATTTACTTTTCTTCTTTGAGTGAAGAAAATATATGTAATTTTTGCCCCAAGAAGGAAAAAATTTTCTCTATACGCGTGCCATATACGCGTCATATTAACATAAAAATAAAGAAAAAATCTTTCCGATACGCGTAGGCGTACGCGTGTCTGACAGCGGGGCGTGGCGTTGTCTGTACGCGGTAAAAACCCACCGCCGCAAAGCTCAAGCTTTTCTCTATAAATTGATGAGGGCCTTCTCTCTCCCCCCGCCCGCTCGGTTTTAAATCGGAGTCTCCCTCGAAGAGAGAAGGGGAGATGAAGAGATCGACCAGCCCCTGGTTCAATCAAGGTAAGTTTCTTTTTCTTTATTTCTTCGATAATTAGGGCTTGATGATTTAATTTGTTTTTGCTGACACGATCTTGCCTAGTTTCCTTAATTAATATATGTTCTTTTCTCTTGTAATTAGGGTTGTCTCTCAAGGACTCTCCCTCCAGTTAGTGTTTAATTGGAATTAGGGTTTCGATTTTGTGGTTTGACGAGAGGAGATAAGGGATCGGCAGCGGATCCAAGGTCAGGTCTGCATCCTGTTATAATCTCTCTTTAATTCTAAGAAGTCCCTTTTTTTTTATCATGCAATTATTTGATATTTTATTGAATATTTTACTATTATTTTTCTTCTGAATTTCTTGATGAGTGATGTTCTAATCTACATTCTGGTTCCTCTCTAATGCTATCCTAATCAAGGCTTAGTTATCTTTTCAAAAAAAAAAAAAGATCTTGCATTTATTGGATATTCTTGAATTAGGATTTACACTCGTTTCGTGTATAAGGTGTTTTTAATTTTCTTTTCATGATTTTGGTATGTTCAAATAAGTGGTAATGCCTCCACATGAAAAGTCACGACCTTGTTAAATCTCACCTTTATGTTGTCTAATTGACCAATTCAGTGAAGTCGGTGATCAACAACCTTGACATGTTCTATCATGAATACTGCATGTGATACTTGGTCTTTTGAAATGAAGATATTAATTACCACAAATATAAGAAAGTAGAAATCAATTTCCACGAATCTAAGAAGTACCTGTACCTTTCATTTGATGTATGTCAAAGGAGTTCCTTTGAATTTTGTGTTCCCTTCTTGGACGAACCTTGTGGTTACAATATTTTTTTAATAAAATCTTATTTTGGACAGATTTTGTATATCGAGGTGTCACTAACGTTTAAGTCTACCAACTAGTTTATGCTACATTTCATAAACTTAAAGCTACATGCTCTACATTGTTGTTTTTCCGAAAACTAGTATCATAAGTTGAAGTTATTTCTAATTAGTTTTCTAGTTTATTATGCCAGTATGTTCTGTGACTATATTATATTATACCCATGCTGTTTCTGTGTTGACCTTGTTATTACTGGATTTTCAGGCACGTGTAAATGGATGCTCATTTAAAATAATGATATATAGGATTTTTATTGTTAATGATCTGTCTGGCTTTTCATTAAAAACTTGGAATAAATCAAACTTTTCTACTATGTTTCCATGAATGCAATTTAGACTATTTCATTATGAAAAGTAAAAAGATAGTGAAAGCGCTTGTTTCAACACATTGAAATCAAATCCATGGTCATACCCTAGCTTTGCATGATAATAATAAAGATGCCAGTATCTTTTAATTTTCAGTTTTTATCTGGTTTTTCTTTTTTAGTTAGTTATAAAGAACATTTTGCTGGAAATGCACACGCACACGCGTACACACACATATTATATTTATTTTTCGTGGAATACGGCCCTCCAACAATTTGATAAGACATAAGAGCCGGAATCCAATTATTTGTGTTGTCGATTCATACCTATGCCTTTATAGATATTGACCTCTGAATGCAATCACTCAACTTCTCGTAAAAAATGCTTTAAACGAACCTTGAACATGAGAAAATGCCTTGAGCTAGTGCTCAATGTTGGCATGTCCTTATATGCTAGTCCTAATTATGAAATATGTATGTTGCAGTATATTTTTTTTGCCGATGGTTGACTTCAGGTGTCTTCTTTACTATGCCTCACTTTCAAACTTTTAGATCTAATGCATTTCTTCTTTAACCACCCTTTCTTTCATTCACTGTAATGACAACATTGCCTTCAAGCATGGGGCGAATGGTTCCCATATTTGGTTTGTATATGAAGGTTGCTTTCTACTTTATTTTTCTATGGCCTTTTTATGATTACATTTTACTTATTCATTATTTTCTGCTGCCAGACTTGTACTTATTATGGATGTCATTTCCAAAATTTTTATGAAGAGGGGTTCAATTATTGTGTGTCTCCTTAGTGAATGTTTTTCAGTATAGTTCATCAATAAATTACAAATATACTGTGACAAAAAAAGAACGGTGAATGCATCCTTGAATTTATTTTACAAATGTTCTCATACATAGATTTGCAGGCAAAGTTTTCTTTCCTTGTGGTTGTGACTTCAAATGTATTCCAGTAAATCTTTTGTATGAGTTTCACAGCTAACTACTTTCCTCTGCTTAGTCAATGATTATTTTCAGTTGGTGCATTCATTTTACAACACTTTTTGTATCCTTGTACATTTTGCTACTTGTTTGTGTACGGCTGATATTTTTTGATGCATTAAGTTCCGTTTTTCCCTCCTAATGTGGTTATAGGTTCTAGTTTGAAAGGGAGTTTTATTAGGAATATAGACATGAACAAAGTTCATATGTTGGGTTGGTTGGCGCCCCGCTAACGCTTTGATCTGATAGGAGCCAGTCTAGTTCTAATGGATTTTTTACTTCCGTCAATGGGAACAGTCTGATCTTGTCGTCCTCAAGTTGGTTTGGTTAACCAACTTCTTTTGTTAGTACATGTAGAAGATTACTTTCTTGGTTTTTCTAAGCATTTTTCTTGATTGTGCTTTTTGTGCTATGAAGATTTTCTGCTTGAAGATTTTTGTTTAATTATGGATGTGATTTCAAAAATGTTTCTCAGGAAGGTCTTTGCTATAAATGTCTGCATTCTAGTTTCAGTCTCCTTTGTGGTCGTTTTTCCTTTTTCTAGTATTGTTTATTCTTGATCGTAATAACAAAGTAGGATCAATTTTAATTCACTTTTCCCATAAAAATAGGGTCTTCTGCGTTATGATGCAAAGTTGAGAAAGCTCAGAGAAAGAATTGGTCAAATATTTATGATTGGATGTCAACCAGATATCCACTTCAATGATATCACGAGCAAGATTATTAGAGCAAGAGAGGTTTATGTCATAGAAAGGCTTATGCCCTGTCCTTTTCTTCTTGTCGCGGATTATGTTTCCTTATTGGTGTGACTACAAAAAACTGTGTTCCTGTAAATGTTTTCTATAACTTCTCATTCTAACCTTAATGTTCTTGTTTAAGAAGAATTCTTATCAATATGGTTAATCCTTTATGTAGAATGTTGCTATTTGTATGTATGCAATATTCTTCCTATGAATCTCCTAACTTTAGTTTTTCATATTATTTGCTTCATAGTCTTGAATTTATACACATACAACTACTCTTTAAAGTAAATAGTATAATAACATGCGTGTGCACCACCCCCAACCCTCCCCCCCGCTGAACAACTCCCCCCCCCCCCCCCCCCCCCCCCCCCCCCCCCCCGATTTTCCTATAATTTTTTTTTTTTGTATTTTAATTTTTTATTGTCCTACTATAATTTGAACTCTAAAATTACAAAATCCCTCTCCCCCTCATTCTTTTTTTTCCTGTAATTGGAACCTCAAATTTACGGAACTTTCTCTCACTCTCTAATTCTTTCTTTCTTTAGTGCCCTCCTTGTTTTTTCCTTAACACGTCTCTCTCACTCAACCCCGTCTATGATTTTCTCTTTCTTTTCTTTCTTGACTATTTTCTTTTTTATATTTTCTCTTTTGTCTTTTCATTTTTGTGTTTTTTTTGATAACTTGTTTCCTTTTTTCCCTTGACTGTTTCTCTTTTATTCTTTTCAATTCTTTCTTTACTTTTTTTATTGTTGTACATTTTAATATTTTTATTAGATTTTTTTTCTTTTCTTAATCTACTCTGTTCTATTTTTTTCAAGTCTTTGTACTCGAACTTTTCTTCTCTTCATTTTTAGTTCTTTTTTTTCCATATATAATGTTTTGAGATCCTTTGTTATTTTCCTTTTTAAATTTATTTTTGTTTTTCTTCATGATTTTTTTTCTTACTCTAGATCTTTTCCATTTCTTTCTTTTTTCCCCTTTTTTCACAGTTTATAATTTCTTGTTCTAATTTATTCTTTTCAAAATTTCTTTTTTCACATTTTTTTCTGTTTGTTTTTCTGTTCTTTGTTTGGTTTCATCCTTTTCTTATTCATTCTTATGATCGTTTCTTTTCCTTCTTTTTGTCCAAAATAGAGTTTGTTCTTAATTTTTCTTTTTGTCCAAAATAGAGTTTGTTCTTAATTTTTTATTTTTTAAATTGTTATCAATTTTTTTGGTGATTCTTTCTTTCCACTTTTTATTTCCTTTTCTTTTGATTCTTTTTGCTTTTCTTAATAGACTTTCTTCTTCTTCTTTTTTTTTTTTGATTACTTGTCCACTCTTTTTCCTTCCCCCCTCTTTTTTCTTTCTTTTTTTTCCCGATTATATTTCACTTGTTTTACGAATCCTTTCTTTTCTCTTATATTCTAAGTTTTTCTTCTTTCTATGTTATTCTTTATTGAATAAATTATTTCGTTTCTTCCTTTTTTCTATTGAATAAATAAATTATTTCTTTTCTGTGTACAATTTTTTTCTTTTTTTAGATTCTTTATTTTCTTTCTTTTTCTAATTTTTGTCGATTCTATTTTTTAAATTCCTTTGATTTTGATCGAGAACTTTTTCTTTTATTTGTTTTTAATTATTTTATTTCTCTTCTTTCAATATATATATCCTTTCAATTTGTTATTTGTTGCTTTGATTTTTTTTTTTTCTTTTGGTTTTACACAATTAGTTTTTAATTATTTATTTTCTCTTCTTTTGATATATTTCTCCTCTCAATTTGTTATTTGTTGCTTTGATTTTTTTCTTTTTCTTTTGGTTTTACACAATTAGTTTCTTCTCTTTTTCCCATATTTTTCCTTGTTTAATTTTTTTGATTTTATTGTACCTTGTCCTTTCTTTTCTTTTTTTCTTGATTTTTTCTTTTGTTTTCTTTCTAGATATTTTCCATTTTTCGTGTTGTTAGTATTTTTTTCTTTGAGAAATTTTATGTTTTCTAGATATTTTTTCTACCTTTTTCCTGTTTTTCTTTTTCTTCCAAATTTTGTCTTTGCAATCGAATCTTTCTTTTTCATTTTCAAATTCTTCTTTCATTTTTTTCAAACTTTTATTTATTCTGATATAGTTTTACTTTTTTTTAATCTTTGTGTTCTTTTGTTGATTCTATATCAGTTATTTTTTATTCTTTCTTCTTAGTTTCCTTATTTTTTCCTTCTCCTCTTTCTAATTCGTTATTTGCTTTTCAACAATTTTTTTGTTTTTTTTCTTTGTATTTTTAAATTTCTTACAATGTTGTTCTACAGTTCTACTTTTTTGTAATTCGTTTCTTTCTTTCAAAATTTTCTTATTTCTTTTTTTTAATGATTCATTTCTTTTCTTTTATAATTTCTTTCTTTTAGTTTCCGTTACTATTGTAGTTATTTATTGTTTCTCCTTTTTTTATATTTTTTCTTTTACTTTTTCCCTTATTCTTTTGTCTTTCCTTTTTAGATATTTTCTTTTCTATTTTTCTATTTTATTCTTTCTTCTCATTCTTTTTTCATAGTTTTTCTCTATTCTTCATATTTAATTATTTCTATTCTAATTCTTTTTATTGAAAATAGCAATATCTCTACTATTGTTACTTATGTTGAATAGATAGATATCAAGTTGCTCTAAATAAATTATAAAAAGATATTAATATCAAATCATTAATAACTTTAATTTAGAAAAAAACTTCATGTGCATGACTCATGCTGAAAACTTTTTTTACTATAAAGAAAAGCACTTGGTTATATTCTCCATGTTGGTAGTGTCCGCATGTGCTAGCCTATTTAGCTATGTTTTGCTCTAATTGTGTTTTTCATTTATATTAGGGACCTTATGATTTCTTTCTAGTAAACTTTATCTTCTTATGTTTTTTTTCTAATCTGGTAAATGGGGATTTCAAAGCATATACTCTATTGTTCTACTTCTACATTGTGATTGTTATCCGAAATGTATGTTTGGGCAATCGATTTTCCTTGGTTTATCGCCAAAAGTTACTTTTCATAGCTTATGATTATAAAGCCTTTTTATGCCTATGTTTGATTTACTTATTCAGTCCTTTCAGCTTGCAGATTTATGTTATTATGTATCTCATTTCAAATATGCATCTTGCAAGTTCTTACATTTACGGTACTTAGTGAATGATTCTTTTCCTGTATGGTTTGTTGATAACTGCAGACAGTGGTATGACGAAGCAGGACTGATGTACGCTCAAAAGGGTGGATATAGTCGTATCATTTATATTTGGAGATTGTCTCTTCTTACATAGATGTTTTTAATGCAGACATATGTGTGGGGTATATTTCCATGATTTACACCTGAGTATGCTCTTATGCAGTTTGATAGGGCAGCAATACAGTTTGTTGCATTAGCATTTGCTTTAGTTTCTTAATAGTTTAGCGTCCAGCTCAACCATCTATTTTCTCAATCTAACATGGATGAATTTGATCGTAGGGTATACATTCAAGTGATCTCCAGATGGCAGCTCTGCTGTCCTTATTTTTCTTAAGTTGGAGTGATGGTGAACGAAGTAGTTTGATTCTATTTCTTTTCCTGTAGATTTCATGTGGCTACTTATAAACTACTGTTCTTCTTCCTCTTTTGGAGTTAGAATTATTTGTGAATATGCAAACCATGAACTACTGTTCCAGTTTTGTGATTTTGTTTTGTGTTTTTGTGTAGTTTAATTGAAATTGTTATGCTTTTGGTGCATCCAAGCTTTGTTTAAACTCTGGTAATATCATCATATTTGATTGAAGCTTGAAGTTTGTTCTGCGCCACTGATGTCGTTGCAAGGGAAAACCAGCTCATGAATATGTCATACATGTGCACCATCTTTTTCAATCAACCAAATTTCAGATGTTGTTAATCAGTTATACTTGGTAGTCCTTTTCATATTTTAATTTTTCTTGTGTTCCTCTCTTGTCATACTTAGAGGAATCCAGTATAGAGAAATCTAACAAATTGTACTCTGATGCTTTAAATCAAGGGGATACTGAGGTAGTGAATATCTATTGGGAATAGATTTCCATTTTCTAGTGATGTGTTTGAGTCTTTCTTGTACTATTTGTCCTCTTAATGATTCTTCACATGTCTTCTACAGATTTATTTTCTCTTTAACAGCAAAATTAGGATTAGTTTGCAACCTTTGCGGGAGATCTTGTTTGCCATTGTAAGGGCTCCATCTCTTCAGTCCTAACCTTTGCTTCTTCAAGATTGATTCATTAACTGATCTACATGAATTTGTTGTTAATGATATTCTCACCATGTACTGAATCCATTGTTCATCTTCACTCTTTTATTCCCTTTTGTTGTGTGACATGTCTTTTTGCAGATCAGGTACAATTTACGTGGACTACACATATAACCAATTCATGTCTTATTTTGATGGGAGTTTATTGTATGCAGATATTCTGTGCCTTGAGATAAACATTCAGTCATTACTATCCAATTTGTGTGGTCATTTTTATATTTGTTTGATTTCAGTATTTATAGTGACTAGACTTTGCTGTTGAAGGTCATTTATGGCTGTAATCTACAGATTCTCCTTTTGGCTCGTGCTAGATTTCTAGACCCCCCCATATTTGCTTGGTCCTCTTTCTTCTTGACTGATATTGCTTGTCATTTCTTTTGTGAGGTACCATTTTAGTGATTGATTATAGTGATTCTGGATTAGCTTTTATGATGGTAGATTTCTCGTATCCTCTTTAAGTTTTCTTGATATCTATATTCCTTTTGTAGTTCAGGATCTCTTGTAAAGAACTTTTTTTCTCTTCATTTTTAATTATTTATGTTTTCTATATATAATTTTTGAGATTCTTTTTTCTTTTCCTTTATAGATTTATTTTCGTTTTTCTTCATGATTCTTTGTTTTTGAGATTCTTTGTTCCTTTTTTTTCTTTTGAGGTTTTATTCTAGTATTTTATTTCCTTCTTTCCTTTTCCATTAGTTTTTTCTTTAATTTATTATTTTGAATCTTTCTTTCTCTTCCATTCCAGATTTTTTTTTCTCTTTTATATGTTCTTTCTTTTTCTCTCAGATATTTTCGTTTATCTTTACTTTTTAATTATTTCTTTTGTTGTTTTGTTCTACTTTTGACTCATTTCTTTACTTTTTTGTTTTTTTCTGAGGTTTTTACTTTTAGTTTTTTATTCAGTTATACTTTTTTTTTCCCATTTCTTTTGTTTTTCCCCCCTTACTCTCGATCTTTTCCATTCCTTTCTTTTTCCCTTGTTTCATGGTTTATAATTTCTTGTTCTACTTTATTCTTTTCAAATTTTCTTCTTTCACAATTTTTCTATTTGTTTTCCTATTCTTTGTCTGGTTTCATCTTTTTCTTATTCATTCTTATGATCATTTCTTTTCCTTCTTTTTGTCCAAAGTAGAGTTTGTTTTATCTTATTTTTTTTTTTTTTTTAAATGATTTTCAATATCTTTTTGGTGATTCTTTCTATCCACTTTTTACTTCCTTTTCTTTTGATTCTTTTTGCTTTTCTTAGTAGGCTTTCTTTTTTTATTTTCTTTTTTGATTTCTTGTTCATTCTTTTTCCTTCCCCCTCTTTTTTCCCTTTTTCCTGATTATATTTCACTTGTTTTACAAATCCTTTCATTTTCTTTTATGTTCAAAATTTTTTTCTTTTCTATGTTATTTTTTATTGAATAAATTATTTCTTTTCTTCTTTTGTTTATTGAATAAATAAATTATTTCTTTTCTGTCTATAATTTTTCCCTTTTTAGATTCTTTATTTCTTTCTTTTTTCTGCTTTGAGTCTATCCTACTTACTTTTTAAAATTCCTTTGATTTTTATCAAGAACTTTTTCTTTTATTTTTTTTTAATTATTTATTTTCTTTCTTTCGATATATTTATCCTTTCAATTTGTTATTTGATGCTTTGATTTTCTTTTCCTTTTCTGTTTTGTTTACACAATTAGTTCCCCCCCCTCTTATTTTCCCTGTTTATTTTTTTGATTTTATTGTACCTTGTCCTTTCTTTTCTTTTTTCTTGATTCTTTCTTTTGTTTTCTTTTTAGATATTTTCCATTTCTCGGGTTCATATTGTTTTTCTTTGAGAAATTTTCTTTTATTGTATTATGTTTTCTGGATTTGTTCTAACTTTTTCCACTTTAACTTTTTCTTCTATTATTTGTTTTTAATTATTTATTTTCTTTCTTTCGATATATTTATCCTTTCAATTTGTTATTTGATGCTTTCATTTTCTTTTCCTTTTCTGTTTTGTTTACACAATTAGTTCCCCCCCTTTTATTTTCCCTTGTTTATTTTTTTGATTTTATTGTACCTTGTCCTTTCTTTTCTTTTTTCTTGATTCTTTCTTTTGTTTTCTTTTTAGATATTTTCCATTTCTCGGTTCATATTGTTTTTCTTTGAGAATTTTCTTTTATTGTATTATGTTTTCTGGATTTGTTCTAACTTTTTCCACTTTAACTTTTTCTTCTAGATTTTGTCTTATTTCATCAAATATTTCTTTTCCATTTTCAAATTCTATTTTTTTTCTAACTTTTATTTATTCTTATTTAATTCTACTTTTCCCCTTATCTTTGTTTTCTTTTGTTGATTCTCTTTCAGTTATTTTTTGTTCTTTCTTATGTTTCCTTATTTTTTTCTTCTCCTTTTTCTAATTCGTTATTTGCTTTTCAACATTTTTTTGTTCTTTTTCTTTGTATTTTTTATTTTTTTACAATGTTGTTCTACAATCGTACTTTTTTTATTTTGTTCTTTTTGCTTATTTTTATATTTTTCCAGTGCTTGTTTTCTTTCTTTACATATTCCTTATACTTTATTTCCTCATTCTCTCTTTTCGGTTTTCTAAACTTGTTAGTTTGGAACTTTCTTTTAATGTTTTTTTATTACTCTTTCATTTCTTACAAGATTTTCTCATTTCTTTTTCTTTTTTCAATGACTCATTTCTTTTCTTTCATAATTTCTTTTATTTTCCATTACAATTGTAGTTGTTTATTGTTTCTCTTATTGTTTTCTAGATTTTATTTTCTTTTACTTTTTTCCTTATTCTTTTGTTTCTTTTCTTTCTGGATATTTTCTATTCTATTTTTAGATTTTTTTTTGTCCTGCACATATTTTTTTCTATTTTATTCTTTCTTTTCATTCTTTTTTTATATTTTTTCATATTTTTTCCTTTTGATTTTCCCCTTTATTCCTCATATTTAATTATTTCTTTTCCAATGTTTATTTTCTTTCTTTTACATATTCCTTATACTTTATTTCCCCATTCTCTCTTTTTGGTTTTCTAAACTTGTTAGTTTGGAACTTTCTTTTAATGTTTTTTTATTATTCTTTCATTTCTTTCATGATTTTCTCATTTCTTTTTCTTTTTTCAATGATTCATTTCTTTTCTTTCATAATTTCTTTTATTTTCCATTACAATTGTAGTTATTTATTGTTTCTATTATTGTTTTCTAGATTTTTTTCTTTTACCTTTTCTCCTTATTCTTTTGTTTCTTTTCTTTCTGGATATTTTCTATTCTATTTTTAGATTTTTTTTGTCTTCCACATATTTTTTGCTATTTTATTCTTTCTTTTCATTCTTTTTTCATATTTTTTCTTTTTGATTTTCCCCTTTATTCCTCATATTTAATTATTTCTTTTCTAATTCTTTTTTATTGAAAATTGCAATATCTCCACTATTGTTACTTATGTTGAATAGATAGATATCAAGTTGCTCTAAATAAATTATAAAATAGATATTAATATCAAATCATTAATAACTTTAGTTTAGAAAAAAACTTCATGTGCGTGACTCGTGCTGATAACTTTTATGACTATAAAGAAAAGCACTTGGTTATTTTCTCCATGTTGGAAGTGTCTGCATGTGCTAGCCTATTTACCTATGTTTTGCTCTAATTGTGTTTTTCACTTATATTAGGGACACCTTATGTTTTCTTTCTAATAAACTTTATCTTCTAACTTTTTTCTTCTAATCTGGTAAATGGGGATTTCAAAGCATATACTATACTGTTCTACTTCTACATTATGATTGTTATCCAAAGTGTATGTTTGGGCAATTGATTTTCCTTGGTTTATCACCAAAAATATCTTTTCATAGCTTATGATTCTAAAGCCTTTTTATGCCTATGTTTGATTTACTTATTCAGTCCTTTCAGCTTGCAAATTTATGTTACTATGTATTTCATTTCAAATATGCATCTTGCAAGTTCTTACAATTACGGTGCTTAGTGAATGATTCTTTTCCGGTATGGTTTGTTGATAACTGCAGACAGTGGTATGACGAAGCATGACAGATGGATATTGTATTCTTACGCTAAAAGGGTGGATATAATCGTATTATTTGTAATTTGGAGATTATCTCCTCTTATATAGATATTTTCAATGCAGACATATATGTGGAGTATATTTCCACGAATTACACCTGTCCAATATGCTCTTGTGCAGTTTGATAGGGCAGCAATAAAGTTTGTTGCATTAATATTTGCTCCAGTGTCTTAATAGTTTAGTGTCCCGCTTAACCATCTATTTTCTCAATCTAACATGGACGAATTTGATCGTAGGGTATAGCATTGCATTCAAGTGATCTCCTGATGGCAGCTCTGCTGTCCTTATTTTTCTTAAGTCGGAGTGATGGTGAACGAAGTAGTTTGATTCTATTTCCTTTCCTGTAGATTTCTGGTAGCTACTTATAAACTATTGTTCTTCTGCCTCTTTTGGACTTGGATTTATTTTGTAAATGTGCAAACCATGAACTACCGTTGCAGTTCTGTGATTTTGTTCCATGCTTTTGTGTAATTTAGTTGAAGTTGATATGCTTTTGGTTTATTCAAGCTTTGTTTATGTAAATGTGCAAACCATGAACTACCGTTGCAGTTCTGTGATTTTGTTCCATGCTTTTGTGTAATTTAGTTGAAGTTGATATGCTTTTGGTTTATTCAAGCTTTGTTTAGACTCTGGTGATACATCAGATGTGATTGAAGCTTGAAGTCTGTTTTGCTTCACTGATGGCGTTGCAAGGGAAAACCATCTCATGAATATGTCATACATGTGCGCCGTCCTTTTCAATCAACTAATTTAAGATGTTAATCAGTTATGCTTGGTAGTCCTTTTCATATTTTAATTTTTCTTGTGTTTTTGTCTCTGTCGTACTTGGAGGAATCCAGTCTAGAGAAATCTAACAAATCATACTCTGATGTTTAAATCAAGTTGGGATACTAAGGTAGTGAATACCTATTGGGGATAGGTTACTGTTTTCTAGTGATGCGTTTGAGTCTTTCTTGTACTATTTGCCCTCTTAATGATTCTTCCCACGTCTTCTATATATTTGAATTTTCTTGAACAACAAAATTGGGATTAGTTTGCATCCTTTGCTGGGATCTGTTTCGCCATTGATGTTGGTAAGTTATTATAAGGGCTCAATCTCTTCAGTCCTAACATTTGCTTCTTCAAGATTGATTTATTTAACTGATCTACATGAATTTGTTGTTAATGATATTCTCACCATGTACCAAATCCATTGTTCACCTCTACTCTTCTATTCCCTTTTGTTGTGGGACATCTCTTTTTGCAGATCAGGTACAATTTTACATGTACTATACATATACCAACTATTTCAAGTCTTATTTTGTTGGGAGTTTTTATATGCAGATATTCTGTGCCTTACTTGAGATAAACCTTCAGTCATTACTATCCAATTTGCATGGTCATTTTTATGTTTGTTTGATTTCAGTATTTGTTGTGACTAGACCTTGCTGTTGAAGGTCATTTATGGCTGTAATCTACAGATTTGCTTGGTCCCCTTTATATTTGCTTGGTCCTCTTTCTTCTTGACTGATATTGCTTGTCATTTCTTTTGTGAGGCACCATTTTAGTGATTGATTATAGTGATTCTGGATTAGCTTTTATGATGGTATATTTATCCTCATTAAGTTTTCTTGATATCTATTTTCTTTTTTGTGGTTCAGGATTAGCTTTTATGATGGTAGATTACCCTCTTTAAGTTTGCTTGATATCTATTTTCTTTTCTACTACGGGGTCACTGTTTCTTTTGTTAAGCATTGCTTTTGTGATCAGTTTTAGTGGTTTTGGAATTAATTATCTGTAGCTGCAATCAACTTTGCAGTTTCTACGAATTATAAGTTTGGTATAAAATGGAATCATTAAGATGTTATTTGTAGAGACTATATGTATCCGACTATGAGTGTAGACGTATCTGAAATTCCGAGCTGGATTTGATGCAGGTGGATTTCTAGTTTCTGCTGGCGGCACTGACGAAGAAACAACAGAAGCAAGCGTAGGCAATGATAGAGACAGTGAAGGAGGAACAATCTTAGATATGGTGACAGGAACCTGTGTAGAGAAATATGGAACAAACTCAAAGAATTTGACATCAGCAGACACCAAATACTTATTGGTGGATGGATCATAGTACCGGTATCCTTTTTGTGTTCTAAAATACCCAACAAAGACCCACATTATACATCTAGGAGACATGTCCTGAACAAACAAGTGCATCCAAAAATACGGGGAGTCATGGAGAATAGGATTTTGTTAGCATAGAGACAAGAAAATGAAGAACTTTTATTGAGAACAGAAGAAGGCATCCTATTAATAAGATAATAAGCACTTAACATAACATCTGAGCATAAATATTTCGGAGCACTCATATGAATCATTAAGGTTTTAACAACATTTAGAATATGCCTATGTTTTCTTTCAACAACTTCATTTTGTTGGGATGTATGAGAACAAGAAGTTTGATGAAATTCCATTTTTGGAACAAAAACTAGATACATCTTTTTCATATACTCCAAGGCATTGTCAGTATGAAGCATACGAATGGAAGTAGAAAACTGATTTTTTATTTTATTAAAGAAAGACTTAATTACACTGGACACTTCTGAGCTCTCTTTTAGGAGATACAACCAAGTCATACGAGAGAAGTCATCAAAAAAGAACAGAAAATATCTAAAACGCTTAATAAAGGGCACACTACTAGGACCCCAAGTGTCAGAGTAGATCAACTCAAAAGCAGAACTACTACGACTATTGACTCAACTCTGAAAGGTAGCACGACAATGCTTATCTAACTCACAAGACTCACAACCTAAATAAGAGATAGAGAACTCAATAAGAATAACAGACCACATTTTTTGTAACGAAAGATGACCCAAGCATCAGTGCCACAGTAAAACCGGATCAGACTGACCTACAACCAAGCCCGTAGGGGTCACTTGATCGTCCAAATAGTATATGCATCCTCGCTCATACCCCAACCAATCCTCTTCCCATTTGATAGGTCCTGAAACACAAAATGGGAAGGAAAAGAATGTTATTTTGCATTTATTTTGTTTAGTAAGCTGACTGATAGATAAGAGACTAACAGGGAATTATGGAACATAAAGGACATTAGTAAGGGTCAAGGATGGAGTAGCATGAACTAATCCATTGCCTAATACAAGTGAATGGGTACCGTCAGCAATTTTAACAGAGGGGTAGGCATTAGAAATATTTAAGGAAACAAACTTTTATGTAATACTTGTCATGTGAGATGAGGCTTCAGAGTCTAATATCCAGAACTTTTGAGGAGAGACAGTATAGGCGTGCATACTCGAAGCAGATGTATGAGCCGCTGAAAGATTGTTCTGAGAGAACTCTAGCTGTCGAAGGCGATCATACTCCTCTGGTGTCACTACAACAGTGAAAGATCCAATAAGAGTGGAGGAAGTGGACGAATAATCTTGAGGAGTGCTATGCGGAGCAGAATAATCATACTTAGATAGCTGTGCCACTCAGGTCGACCAAATTTCTCTCAACACTTCTCGGAGATGTGATTACTGCGTCCACAGTGTTTGCATTGCAAGGGTTCTTTCTTAAAGGTACTATGTCTGCCTCCATATGAGCCACACCCACCTCCAACAAATTCACGTTCTCATCTTTCAAAATCGCGGCCACGGTCAGAAATCATGGCAGACTGCTCAATGGGGATGTAGAGAAAATATCAGGTCTAGTAAATACTCGCATAACTCTCGAGAAGGTGACAGTCAACGTGAGAATACTATCTCCTTGCAGAATCTAACCCCACACCTGAGATCGTAGTGTAGGACTCAAGCGAGATAGAAACTTTGATACTGCAAGATCCCGACGATACCCTCTCAGTGTCACAACATCAGTGATGCATCTCTAGCTCATCAATCAGACTTTTAAGTTCTCTATAGAACTCGAGCGCAGATCGATCACTCTGTTTGAAAGTGCTCATAAATCTCAAACACCCTTGAGGGGTTCTTCTCATTACCATACATCACCTTTAATGTATCCCATATCTTTTTAGCAGTAGTCAAGAACATAACACTCTCACTAATCTTCTCCTCAAGACTGTTGATAAGTCATGTCATCACAAAGTAATCTCCAGTAAGGCAGGTCATATAAATAGGATCCAGAGTAGCAGGTGGAGGTTGAAATAAGTGAGCTAATTTATTCTGAGCACCAATGAATATACTGAACGCCTGTGTCCATAACAAGTAGTTGGATCCATTCAACTTCACCGTAGTTCCCAACATGGTCTTGGGAACGGAAGTGCCACGCCCCGCTTCCCAAAATACGTTGAAGCGGAGACGATGAAAGTCGGCGACATATATACGCGAGGAAATACCTTGCATATACACCTAAACCTAAAGTAACCGAAACTAGCTACATAATTACTATGATGACATGATAACACTGCAATATAACATATGAATGACAGCACATAATAACAGATGAATAAGAAATGGAATAACGACTGGTAATGATATAGAATCAAAGAAACTACAGAAAACAATAGGAATAAAAAGGAAGACAAGAATACCAGAATGGGTAAAGGAAAACTCCAGCTTCTTACAACATGAGATCCTCCCTTAATACTGATCAGCAATAAAAATAACCATAAACCTGGATGTGTAAATTCAGGGAGTCAGACCTCTCAATGAGTGTGTAAGAATAAAGGGGATGCACGTGAGCATATGAAGATACAACTATAAAAATATACTGGATAAGAAAATGATATGAATAAAACAGTAATAAGAAGAGAGTATGGTGCAATGAATATCAATCAGTATAGTACAAGTACTATGATGACATGCAATACCTAACTTTAAGAGTTATGAGATCAATTGGTTTACAATCAGGTGTCAGGTGTCTATCATAACTTATATGAGTATAGTCACAATGTCAATATAAGATTCAGTTTGTTATTAATTATGTCAGCGAAAATCAATTGTCATTTGCAGTAGACGCATCTCATACTACGCCTATCACACATGTCAATTGAAGTCCTATGTTATTGAAACTGATTGGTTGGAGACATTGTCTGTATTTTAAGTGGGTCCTGTACATACCCGGGACCACGACCCAGACTCCTGGCACTGAACCAAGCCCACCACAAGGTAGTCAGGTAACATATATAACAAGTCAGGTAACATGTATAACATGTATAACAGGAATAAGAAAAGGAACATGACAGGTAATAAGACAAGGTAGTCAGGTAACATATATAACAAGTCAGGTAACATGTATAACATGTATAACAGGAATAAGAAAAGGAACATGATAGGGTGTCAGTCACCCCACGGGAACCCTGCAGTCGAACTCTCTTTCGGCTGCGTAGGTCTACCCAAAATACAGACGTTTTCTCCATCAATTTTTTCAATCCCGTGTAAGTTGTTTAATAATCATGTTATTATATTATCAAGATTATCTAATGCACATGTTACCTAAATCACTGGGATAACTCGGTGATAGTCATGGTAACAACGTCAACATGTGTGATTAGGATACCAGTATAACTGGATATGTAACAAGTATAACAGGAGGTGTTGTTACTGTGTAACAATATTTTTCCAGCAACTATGGTAACATGGATAGTATAGTTATCCGGTAGATGTCATGCATAATCAGTCAAGTTTTCAAGTAGTATCATGATGTTCAGGATAAGTATTGACATGCAGGCATAAGCAGAATGATCCGGGGCAAAATATTCAATCAACTATGATCCTCTAAGTCACTGGTGTATCTAAGTCTCAACAATCTGAAATAAATGTATACTCTACCACATCTAACCGATCATCGTTATCCAATCCAATCAAGATCATAATTAAGGAGTGTAATATCCTCGATCAATATGAAATCTAGATCATCTCTACGTTTAGTAGTCAATATCAATAAGGTCATCAATATTCAATTAATGTAATCAGGTAAATCTGAAAATTCTTGCTTTAATAATTCAAAACCAAGTTCATGTTACACGTCGATATCAGAGGTAAAATTTACGCACAACACCTGATGATAATCTAACAACATCAATCTCATCTATATACTGATCAAGATACAATGTAAAGAAAAGTCCATATAAGTCTAAGTATTAAGAAGATCAGTTATCTTAATAAAATAACATCATGTTTATTTCCTCCTCAATATCCAAATAAATTCCCGTCTAAATAATTATTAAATAAATATCCGATAAATACCTTAAATAAATGTACTATTTATTCACTAACATGAACCAAACCAATTTCAAAATCAATCCAAGTCACAGTCTAAAGTATACTACAATTGATCTTGAATCAAAAGTGGTAATCCCTTACACATGTAATGATGCTGTTAAACGCTCATATCAACTAAATAAATAAGGTGAACGCTCACTTATATCTCATGAAGTGATACAGATAATCATACTAGTAAAATATATCAAATGGTCACATAAATTGATACGAGTAATGTATAACGCCTACTGACAATAGTAAATAAGGAAATAGCATAAGAATAGACACACATGAAATGATACGATTTTAGGTCCGAATCGCCGTCTGGTCTTCACTGCACGCACCAGTACGGATCTCCGAATCATCTCGTGTGTCAGTCTTCGAATCGCCAGTGTATCGGGTCCATAACGGTCACAAATTTGAATCTCCTGTTATCGAGTTTGGATCGCACGAGCGAATACGTAATCGCTGTACCACGCAACCATATACACAAAGAGGAGGAATTAACACACACATATATTACACATGTATATACCTATACATGCATACACATCATACACACATATTAACTTAACACACATGTACACACAGACATATCACATACATATATGTATACAACTCACACACTCACGCAGGTGCACACACATTTCATTTCAAGGCACACATTATTACATACATACATGCATATTATCCTCAAACCAACACCCATGCATACATGGCCAACACACTTACACAAATGCATACACATATAAATAAACCCATAACTCATGATAGAAAGAAACAGAGGGAGAGATAAGGACCTGAGAGAGAGGGAAGCATGGCCAGGTAGAAGAAGACTCTGGCGGGATGCACAGGCGATGGCAGAAGCCACGGAGGATGCCGGAGGAGAAGGATGGCTCCAGGAAGGTCGCGGACTGCCGGAGGACACAGCGGAGCTCGCCGTTGGAGAAGGAAGTGCCCGGCTGATGGAGGAATCGGGCACGGGAGGAGTGCACAGAGGCTGGAGGCATGCATGGGGGTGTGTTGTGCGTGAGTTCAGAGAGAAAGGAAGGGCTGGTTTGAGGTTGGCGGGCTGAGGGAAGTCTGTGCACAAGTTGAAGGAGGAGGTGGGTGCGGTGGTGCTATTGGTGCCTCGAGGAGGAGATGGACAACGAGGTGACGAGGAAGAAGAGGGAGCACGGGTTAATCTTGGCCATGGATGCGTGGGTGATGGCACAACATGGGTGTTCGGCCAGTCGGGGAGAAAATAGAAGGAGATGATGAAGATTATGAGGGGACTACTTTATTTAAGATTTCCATTAGTTAGTTAGGATTAGAATTGAGATATGATTAGAATTAAATATTGGGTAATGGGTTTAGGTATTGGGTTTGGGTATAAGCTAAATGGGTTAATGCTAAGGTGTGTTGGGCCTCGTGAAATGAAGAGAGAAAAAGAAAGAAAATAGAGAAGAAAAAAAGATGGGCTTGGTTTTTAGGCTCAAGGATTGGACTAGGAAAAAATAAAAAAAATGCAATAACAATAATAATAATGTGAACAATAATAATAATAAGTATTTACAACAAGGGTAATAAATAATAACCAGTACAAATACATTATACACTTAAAAATTATTATTATTATTTATTATTAACATGGTATTATAGAATAGGGATATTATATTCTACTCACCTTATAAAAATTTCGTCCTCGAAATTTTGATAAAGCAAGAAATGATACAAATCAAGTTAAATGAGAAGATAAAGCTTCCACATCACTTCTTACTCCATCACGGGTCCATCACATTTCTGCTGCGCGCTCTCATCTCTGCTACTAGCGTCAACATGGAGTGGTCAAACTCAGAAGACAAAATCAGGAAAATAGAATCAGGAAGAAGAATAAGAATCAAGATGGAACTCAAATTACTCTAGAAGAAGAGTTGTAATCAAGGATATTAAAAGATCAAGGAGATGGATATCCAAAGGAAGGATGGTCAATTTTCAAGTGGATTCAATACCATTGTGTGAATATTATATGTTTATTGTAGTGTAAATATAACGTGTTTCAAGTTACTGGTAAGAACTAGATCCTTTTTATTTTGAAAATCGAAAGTCAAACTGGCTCTAATACCAAGAAAATCCTGTCACGCCTCGCTTCCCAAAATACGTTGAAACAGAGATACGACGAGAGTCAGCGACATATATACGCGAGGAAAATACCCCACATATACACGCTAAGCCTAAAGTAATATGAACATGCTACATACATTATGATGACATAATAACACTGTAATATAACATATGAATGACCACACTTGATAACAGATAAATAAGAAATGGAATAACAACTGGTAATGATATAGAATCAAAGAAACTACAGAAAATAATAGGAATAAAAAGGAAGACAAGAATACCAGAATAGGTAGAGGAAAACTCCAGCTCCTCGCAATATGAGATCCTCCCCAAATACCTGATCAGCAATAAAAATAACCATAAACCTGGATGTGCAAATTCAGAGAGTCAGACCTCCTAATGAGTGTGTAAGAATAAAGGGGAAGGTGCACGTGTATATAATATGTGCGCAAATGAAGATACAACTATAAACTTATACTGGATAAGAAAATGATATGAATAAAACAGTAAAAAGAAGAGAGTATGGTGCAATGCATTTCAATCAGTATAGTATAAGTACCATGATGACATGCAATACATAACTTTAAGAGTTATGAGATCAATTTGGTTTACAATCAGGTGTCTATCATAACTTAATGAGTACAGTCACAATGTCAATGTAAGATTCAGTTTTATTATTAAGTATGTCAGAGACACCAATTGTCACCGCAGTAAACACATCTCATACTACGCCTATCACACGTGCCAATTGAGGTCTTATGTTATTGAAACTGATTGGTTAGAGACATTGTCTGTGTTTTAAGTGGGTCCCGTACATACCCAGGACCACGACCCAGACTCCTCTTACTGAACCAGACCCTACCGCAAGATAATCAGGTAACATGTATAACATGTATAATAGGAACAAGAATAAATAAGATAGGCTGTCAGTTACCCCACGGGAACCCTGCAGTGAAACCCTGTTTCGGCTGCGCAACCTATATCCTAGGTCTACCCAAAATACAAAAGTCTCCTCCATTAATTTTTTCAATCCCGATGTAAGTTGTTTAATAATCATATTATTATATTATCAAGATTATTTAATGCACATGTTACTTAGATCACTAGGATAACTCGGTGATAATCACGGTAACGTCAACATGTGTGATCAGGATACCAGTATAACCGGATATGCAACAAGTATAACAGGAGGGTGTTGTTACCGTATAACAATATTTTCCTAGCAACTATGGTAACATGGACAGTATAGTTATCCGGTAGATGTCATGCGTAATCAGTCAAGTTTTTTAAGTGGTATTATGATGTTCAGGATGAGTAATGACATGCAGATATGAAAAGAATACAAAATATTCAATCAACTCTGATTCTCAAAGTCATCGACATATCCACCCTCTAAGTCACTGGTGTATCTAAGTCTCAATAACCTGAAATAAATGTATACTCTACCACATCTAACCGATCATCGCTATCCAATCCAATCAAGATCATAACTAAGGAGTGTGGCATCCGCGATCAATATGAAATCTAGATTATCTTTACATCTAGTAGTCAATATCAATAAGGTCATCAATATTCAATCAGGATAAATCCAGAAATTCTTGCTTTAATAATTCAAAATCAAGATCATGTTACATGTCGATATCAGAGGTAAAATTTACGCGCAACACCTGATGATAATCTAACAACATCAATCTCATTTATATACTGATCAAGATTCAATGTAAAGAATATAAATCTCAGGTCTACTCCAACTCTAGCTAAGTCCATATTAAGAAGATCCATCATCTTAATAAAATAACATCATGTTTATTCCCTCCTCAATATCCAAATAAATTACCGTCTAAATAATTACTAAATAAATATCCGATAAATACCTCAAACAAAAGTACTATTTATTCACTAACATAAACCAAGCCAATCTCAAGATCAATCCAAGTCACAGTCTAAAGTATACTACAATTGGTTTTGAATCAAAAGCGGTAATCCTCTACACATGTAATGATGCTGATAAACGCTCATGTCAATTAAATAAATAAGGTGAATGCTCACTGATATCTCATAAAGTGATACGGGCAATCATACTAGTAAAATATATCAAATAGTCACATGAAATGATACGAGTAACGTATAACGCCTACTGATAACAGTAAATAAGGAAATAACAGAGAACAGACACTCACATGAAATGACATGATTTTGGCCTGAATCGCCGTCTTGTCTTCACTGCACAAACCAGTACAGATCTTCAAATCATCTCATGTGTCGATCTTCGAATCGCCAGTGTATCGGGTCCATAACGGTCACAAATCTGAGTCTCTTGTTACCGAGTTCGGATCGCACGAGCGAGTTCGTAATCGCTGTACCACGCAACCATATACACAAAGAGGAGGAATTAACACACACACATCACACATGTATATACCCACACATGCATACACATCATACACACATATTAACTCACACACATATACACACATATATATCACATACATACATGTATACAACTCACACACGCATGTACACACACATTACATTCCAAGACATACACACATTATTACATGCATATTATCCTCACATTAACACCCATGCATACATGCCCAACACACTTACACAAATGCACACACATATAAATAAACTCATAGCTTATAACATAGAGAGAGAGAGAGAGATAAGGACCTGAGAGAGAGGGAAGCATGGCCAGGTAGGAGAAGACTCCGACGAGATGCACAGATGATGGCAGAGGCCGCAGAGGATGCTGGAGGAGAAGGATGGCTCCGGGAAGGTTGCGGGCTGCAAGAGGACACGGCGGAGCTCACCGTCGGAGAAGGATATGCCCAGGCTGATGGAGAAGGAGTCGGGCATGAGAGGAGTGCACGGAGGCCGGGGGCCATGCATGGGGGTGTGCTGTGCATGAGTTCAGAGAGGGGGGAAGGGCTAGTTTGTAGTTGGCGGGGCTAAGGGAAGTCTTATGCACAGGTTGAAGGAGGAGGTGGGTGCGGTGGTGGTGTTGGTGCCTCGAGGAGATGGATGGCAAGGTGACGAGGAAGAAGAGGGACCACGGGTTGATCTCGGCCATGGATGCGTGGGTGATGGCACAACATGGGTGTTCGGCTAATTGGGGAGAAAATAGGAGATGGAGAAGATTATGAGGGGACAGTTTAGTTAAGATTTTCATTAGTTAGTTAGGATTAGGATTTGAGATATGATTAGAATTCGATATTTGGTAATTGGTTTGGGTATTTGGGTTTGGGTATGAGCTAAATGGGTTCATGCTAAGGTGTGTTGGGCCTCGTAAAATGAAGAGAAAAAAAAGAAAGAAAATAGAGAAGAGAAAAAGATGGGCTTGGTTTTTGGGCTCAAGGATTGGACTTGAAAAAATAGAAAAATGCAATAACAATAATAATAATGTGAACAATAATAATAAGTATTTCAACAAGGGTAATAAATAATAACCAATACAAAATACATGTATATACTTTAAAAATACTACTATTATTTATTATTAACATGGTATTATAGAATAGGGATATCACAGGAAGTCTCAATCATGAGAGAAGAGATCATAGTGGAGGAGGAACCTGTAACCTCAGACATAATAGTCAGTTATATAAAGTATCAGAAATCAACCAGTTGTAGAGTAAACAGCCAGTAGAAAAAAAATATGCAACTCAGTTTTCAGATAGTAGCATTGATAGCCAGATGAGCATCAAGGAAATAATATATAAGCCAGAAAAGTCTTGTAGAACATCTAAATAACCAGATCAGGTATAAAAATTTGATTTTTATGTAGTAAACAGGTAAGATCTCACCAGTTAGGGCTTGTAAAGCATCAAAAAACTGCAATTCAAATTTTAAATTTTGTACTTTTAGGAGTCGTGGCACCTCTTGGACCCTTAGGAAGGGAAGGCGACACCTCTTGGAGAGATCGGTGGCTAATGATGGAGGGGCGGCTGCTCCTGGGGGTGCGACGACAGCTCTTGAAGTCATAGATTAGGCCGTCGGCTTGGATGGAGAGGAGGAAAGGGGTGGCAATACAAGAAGAGAGGAGGAAGTGGGACAACAACACAAGGAGGGTTGTTGGAGGAGAGAAAAGAAGATTTTTTTGAGGAAAAGAAGAGAAGGTGATGGATTTGAGAACAAGGGTTTCTTTTGCTCTGATATCATGTAGAGAAAGAAAAACCTAAAAGTAGATTATATATAATAAAAGAGAGTTACAAGATATATATAAAAGACAAGGAGGATATATGAGTAAATATGAGTAATAACCCAATAACTCAAATACTAATAATTTAACAATTCTCTCGATTGGGCACCCCAATAGTACCAGTTAAATTAATTCATGTACATATTAATAACTAAAGTTACTATGCATAATCATATTTCTAACTTCTTTCTCTTTGTGCTTGGATATCATCAAAAGCCTGGTGTTAGCAGTGTTAGGATTATGACATGAATACATCGTAAGGTTGATTAATATCGGATTTAGCAGTTTTCTTTTTTGGATCTGTTTTAAGTCCGAGTTGGATTCAAGTTTCTTTAATCTGATTGAAGGAGTTTGTTTAGGACTAGGAGAGTTCTATGCTCTATAAATAACCCCTTAGGGGTGGCCTTCAATGTATTCCAAGAGAATCCCATAAATTTATAATTCCCAAGAGTGTAATTCATCTAGGTGAGAAATTCGTGAGAGAAGCTTAACCACAAGGGTTCGCTGTTCTTGGCGGCCATCAAGGGCTTGTAACTTCTCAGCGTGAGGTGTAAGTAATTCTTATTGTACTCCCTCAAAGTTCTAATAAAGTTTCGCCCCCTTCTCCCGTGGACATACACACAATTTGTTTGATCGGTGGAACTATGTTATATTATGTGTTGCTTTCTATCTACTTTGAAATATCTTCTTCTCTTCTTCAAATTATCTTAGAGATCCTGTGGTTTGTATCCGCTGCGCAGCCCTAGTCGATCCGATCGTGGGGGGCGACCCCTCCTGAATTCACAATAATTGGTATCAGAGCATACATATTGTTTCCCAATAATTGGTATCAGAGTAAGGAACTTGAAGATGTCTGCGATCAAGTTCGATATTCTATGACGTCATCAATTTCAGCAGGTGGCAGATTAGGATGAACACCATCCTTACCCAGAGCGGGTTGAACAAAGCACTACTCGGAAGGGAGAAAAACCTTAAGACACGAAGAAAGAAATTTGGCAGGAGTTGGATGAGAAAGCCTTGATAACTATTCAGTTTTGCTTGACAGACGAAGTGTTGGATGAGTTTTCTATAGAGTAAATAGCGTCCTTACTGTGAGAGTGACTTCAGGACCACTATCTGAAGAAGCCGTTGGTGAATCGGTTGATTCTGAAGTAGCGTCTATTTCTTCTTCGCATGCATAAAGTTACACCTATCAAGTCTCACATTGCAGAATTTTTCTCTATTATCAATGATCTAGATAAGATAGAGGTTAAGATAGAAGATGAGGATTAAGCACTTCTATTATTGTGTTCTTTACCTTCTTCATATAAGAGTTTTAGAGAAGTTATCATCTATAGAGGCAAGTCAACAATCAAGATTAATGAGGTCAAGGAACATCTGCTCAATAAGGACAAAATTGACAACCAGTTGATGGGTGAATATCATTATGATAATTTCGGGCAAGTATTATTCAAGGGAGGAGTAATAATGGAAGTTCCACGGGTAACTCAAAACATAAGAATTTGATCTTCAAATATTGTCACAAGAAGGGGCACATTAGATCTGAGTGTTGGCTTCGAAAGAAGAAACAACCAGATGCTAATATCACTGAACTAGTTGAAGGAGATGAAGAACAATGCGACGTTCTATCTGTTACAGACAAACCAGTTGGTAACAAAGATGGGTTATAGATTCTAGATGTTCACAGCATATTAGTTTCAATAGGAAGATGTTCTCTCCAAACACTTCGGCTCAAGGAAAAGAAGTCTTCATGGGGAATTTTGCTACAAGCAAGGTGATTGGCGAAGGAACAAACCAGTTTTGGTCTCATGATGGATGCATCACTACTCTTCAAGGCGTTCATCATGTTCCCGAATTAAGGTACAATCTCATCTCTCTTGGAGTCCTACATAGAGAAGGGTTCTGTTTCAGATCAAAAAGTGACCTTGCGAAAGTTTCTAAAGAGGCCCATGTGATGTTTCAAGCCGAACGTGTCGGTAATGTGTATATGTTCCGGAATTCGGAGGTTACAGTTGGTGAATTGCAGTTATCCTCGGCTTCAAAAATGGTGGTTGTGAAACAATCGGAGACTACGATAGATTTAAGTTCGGATGTTCAATTGTACCCCGAAGGGAGATTGGGATTAGGCGCGCAACAAGGTAGTCCAGATTGTTACTGCTATGGTGGAGGAAATTCTTATAGATTTTGTGTAGATCAAGAAGATCATTAGGTAATAAAGTTCAGGTTGGGCCTGAATTTATTCGACCTAATCAAGATGTGAACCCCATAAGGGGGTTATGGAGAAGAGGGAGTGAGATGGAGATGAAGTCAAATTTGTTCAATTGTGCGTGGACGCGAGCACATGGAACATGATGGCTATTCTTGGACTTAGACATATTCAACTCAAGGGAGAGATTGTTAGGATTATGACGTGAATAGGTTGATTAATATCGGATTTGACATTTTCCTTTTCTGGGTCTGTTTTGAGTTCGAGTTAGATTCAAGTTTTCTTTATTCTGATTGAAGGTGTTTTGAGTCTGAGTTGGATTCAAGTTTTCTTTATTCTGATTGAAGGAGTTTGTTTAGGACTAGGAGAGTTCTATGGTTTATAAATAACCCTTTAGGGGTAGCCTTCAATGTATTCTAAGAGAATCTTATGAATTTGTAATTCTTAAGGCTGTAATTCATTTAGGTGAGAAATTCGTGAGAGAAGCTTAGCCACAAGAGTTCGCTATTCTTGGCGGCCATCAAGGGCTTGTAACTTCTCAGCGTGAGGTATTAGTAATTCTTATTATACTCCCTCAAAGTTTTAATAAAGTTTCTCCTCCTTTCTCTCGTGGACGTACACACAATCTGTTTGATTGGTGGAGCCACGTTACATTGTGTGTTGGCTTTCTTTCTACTTTGGAATATCTTCTTCGTCTCTTCTTCAAGTTGTTTTAGTAGATCCTGTGGTTCCAATCCGCTGTACCGCCCCAGTCAATCCGATCGTAGGGGCGTCTCCCCTAACATCACAACAATTAGTATCAGAGCATACAGATTGTTTCACAATAAGTAGGTGGGACTTGTTAGGAAGATAGTCACAAGCTCCTTTATGTTCCCTTGATCTCCAAAGAGAAAAGCTGTTGGCGGTTTCAATCTCGACGAAGATGCCAGATTTAAGATTCATAAGGCTTAGAATAGCTTGATGCTTGAAAATCATGTTGATATTTGGGTCAACATTTTTTTCATCAATTGTAGGGCATCTAGTTGTCACGAGAACAATGGAAATTCATTTTAGTTTCTTCGTGTCCTCTTTTCTTTTCTCTTGTCTCCCCCCTTCTTTGTCAAAAAATTAAAGAAAAATGTAGTTCTGAGATTGTGTAAACACGACCACTGGGAGGTTGAAACTCTCACATACTTCTTTAAGATATGGTTGTAGGGCTAGAACTTGGTAATTTCTACCATTGCAGAGTTCTAGTCTATAGCCACCGTGTCTCAAAAAGCTTAGAGATAGTTCCTACCTTCAAAGAGGCATATTTTAACAATCTCGGGAAGGTTCAATATAATTAACAATTTGTTTATTAAAGAAAGACAAAAAAAACAATATGAAGAACCTTGGCTTCCAACTTGGTTTCGTGTTGCTGATCACCAAAATGTGTGCACTAATTGCCAACATGTTGATTGAAGATCAAAAGGATTTGAGCTATTCTAATTCTCGTGGATCTGAAATTTGTATCATTGTTTCAAAATCCCAACCACCATCTGCTTTTTGTCTTTTGAGATCAATGGGAAACGAGGGAGGTTGTGAGGTACTATCTTTCATACAAGCTCACCACTAAGAAGTAATTAACTTGAGGCATCCCAAATTCTTGTCCAAGAAAGACGAGAGAGAGAGATTATAAAAATGGATTATATGTGGTAACTATCCATAGTTCCTCCTATGTCCATGAAATGAAGTAATAGATTCACTTGAAGCTTTACTCACCCTTGTTGGAGGGCTTGCCAGGTCAATAGTTGACCAAATTATTAGTGGGTTAATCCCACTACTTTAATGGGGTTAGTGTCACTTTAAGTGGGCGGTTACACCCACTCATTTCGTCCCAAGTTCAGTGGAGACAGTCGGGTCAAGCGGCCATAAATAGGCTCGCGCGAACCTATCTAGCTTTAAGCGAGGCCTGTATTTAACTTCGCATGAAGCTTTGTAGCCTCGCGCAAAGCTTGTAATAGCCTTGGGTGCGAGGCTAATAGACTGTTGCTGGTCTTGTTGAATTTTAGGGACAGTTATGCCCCTGAGAGCCTATAAATAGCTCATTTTTAGATGAGCTTGGGGTAGGCATAGAGGCAAGAGAGAAAAAGACAAAGAAGTTGAGCTTTTGATGCAGAATTTTGGAGACTCTTTTCAGAATTTGAGAAGGAAAAACTTTTGCTGCTTTGGCAAATCAAGAGATTATTCTCTAAATTTTCAAGTTTTTAGAGACTTAGTTCTCTAATTTCAAAGTGCTAATTCCCTACGATGTTCCACTCTTAAGGAATTTTAGAACCAGGCGAGAAGGAAATCCCTAAGACTTAATCGCACAATTCGTCAACAGAACAAAGTGGTCGCGTTTTGACCAGACTTCTACCTGCACACTTCCTCAGAAATCTCAGTAGAAGATTCTTGTATTTTCTCTTTACAAATTAATGGAAAATAGTCTCGATTTTTGCAACAAGTGGATTGTTATACCATGTTGGTATCTCTTTCTAGGTCAAAAGTTATGCATCCCAAGAACCTCTCTTAGAGAGTTTCTTGTGTGGGAATTTAATGCTGGTGGTCTAGCTAGGAATTTCGGGAATAAGAAGACCATAGAAGTCGTGGAGTATCAGTTCTATTGACCAGGATTGAAACGTGATGTTGCCAAACATGTTGGAAGGTGTCACACTTGCCAAGTCGCAAAGTAACAGAAACAGAACGCCAGTTTGTATACTCCATCACCGGTCCCAAATTGACCATGACAGGATGTTAGTGTGGACTTCGTGCTAAGACTCCCGAAAATCCTTAGAAAGCATGATTCAGTCTAGTTGACGTGAACCGTTTTTCTAAAATGGCCCACTTCCTGTCTTGCTCTCGTACTTCTGACGCCTTTAGAGTAATCAACATCTTTTTGATGATGTCATTAAGTTGCACGATCTGTCTAAGATCATTGTGTCTGACAGGGATGTTAAGTTTACTAGCTACTTCTGGAAAATTTTATGGCACATGTTAGGCACGAAGCTTAAATTCTCAACTGATTTCACCCTTAGACTGATGGTTAAACCGAGATTATCAATTGAAGTCCGGGAAACTTATTGCGTACTCTCGTTGGTGAGCATATTGGAAGTTGGCATCTGAAGTTGTTTATTGCTGAGTTTGCATATAATTCATCTGTCAATAGGACAACATATAAGAGTTCGCATGAGATAGCGTTTGGCTTTAGGCCTAGGCAACCCATTGACCTCATTCCCATGGCTGATCACTACAGAGTCTCAGAGTCTGTATCTTCTTTGGCCACACTCATGCATGAGTTGCACAAAGTAATCAGTGATAAAATTAAATAAAGCAATTTATATTACAAACTAAGAGCTGATGTTAGGTAGAAATTTAAAATTTTTGATGTTGGCGACCTTGTAATTGTCCGGATTCATTCAGAACGGTTTCCTTTTGGGACTGTTAAAAAATTACATGCTCATAGTGCTAGACCGTTCAAAATCTTAACAAAACTAAACGACAATGCTTATATTATTGATCCTCTTGAAGATTTTGAAATTAATCTCACTTTTAATTTTGAGAATCTAGTTGAATACAAGGGTCCTAATTTTAACCCCAGCAACTCATTGATTGATGAGCCTACCTCTAAGTCATTTTCTGAGGGACCCTCACTTCCCTCACTCTCAGACCTAATGCAACAGAGAAGATTGATAAAATTCTAGATGATGAAATTATCTCTACGAGAGATGGTTACCCGACGGTATCTGATACATTGGAAAGGAAAGTCAACTGCTGAGGACATGTGGCTGGATCACTTGAGTTGCAGCAGATTGATCCAGACATGTTGGAGTACTATAAGAGTTCCTCTACACTTGATGGGGTCGAGTTCTCTCCTAACCGGAAGAATGATGATGACATGGCATCGGCGTATCCGAAGAGGAGGTACAATCACGTGTATCAGCACATGAGGCGTCGAGCTGAAGTTATTTGTATTTAACCAGAGTTTAATGCTTTAACTGGAGTTTGTACTTTTCTCTTTGCTGTACTATTTATTTCTTTACAGCATTTATCTTATTTAGTACCACATCGGTTGTGTGAAAAAACTGCAGTAGTTTATAAGCCTATTTAATTGGTCTTGCTTGAAATAAATAGATGATGCACTTTCAATGATAAAAAAACCCTCATTCCCTTACTCTTCCACTCTACCAACTGAGCCACACTCACAACTGCTGACATCCCCAACCAACATCACGTCTGCCTCCCCTCTTTGCGTGAGCGGTCACTGCCCCTCCCCTCCTTCCCTCTGTGCGCGCCAACAAAGGCACCCCACCCACTCTTCTACCTTCCCCTACGCGCCAATAGAGGCTGCCTCTCCCTCTCCTCTCTTTTCCCCTGCATGCGCTAACCCAGAGCACCAACAACAGCCATCACAAGCACCCTCGCTTCCCTCTCTCCTTCTGCTACGTGGAATAGAGTCGACTCATCTCCTCAAGTGTTCCAGCCAAGCAACATCTTTAGGTCCTACAAGTAGCAAACAACACTTCAGTTCCACTTCCAACAAATCAGAGCAGGAGTAAAGGAAATCATAACAAGGGGAGCCCAAGAACGAAGCTTCTCAGCACGTAATTTTTATTTACAATAAATTTGTATATTTGTAGGGTTATATTGTTTATTTTATCTCTTTTATATTATCATAGATTCTCTGTTGTCCACAAATATTAGTGAACGTGTGTGATTCTGCATATCTTTGTATTTTACTATTCTAATATTGCAAGTAAGATTTTTCCTGATTAGCTAAGTGTTGACGTATGGTTAATGAAGATTGAAATTGTCCACATTGCGAGTATCATATTTTTTTCAAAACCCATCATGCCCTATAATTAGCTTTAAATTTATTCCTACCAAAGATCGTAGTTTGCTGTGAAACTAGTAAGTTTAACTTTATTACTGATTTCTTACATCTCCTGCATCCAGTTTCACATCAATGTCATGCATGTTCACCATCTTTTCAATCAACCAAATTAAAATGTTGTTAATAAGTTTTGCTTGGTAGTCCTTTACATTTTTTAATTTTTCTTGTGTTTCCCTTGGAGGAATCCAGTCCAGAGAACTCTAACAAATTGTACACTGATACTTTAAAACCAAGTTGGGATACTGAGGTAATGAATACCTATTGGGACAGGGTATTCCGTTTTTTAATGATGTGTTTGAGGCTTCTTTTTACTATTTTCCCACTTAATGATTCTTCCCGTGTCTTCTATAGATGTTTTTTTTTTCCTGAACAAAAGCGGTGGGATCAGTTTTAGCATTGATGTTGTTAATTTATTATTAGGTCTCTCTCTTCAGTCCTTTCAGTTTTTTGTTTTTTCAAGCATTAACTGATCTGCCTGAATTTGTTATTAGTGATATTCTCTCCTTGCACCAAATGCATTGTTGTTCACCTTCACTCTTCTATTCCCTTTGTTGTGTAGTTGCAACTGACATCTCTTTTTGCAAATAAGGTAAACTATGTGTGGACTACACATGTAACAATAGTCTCAGCTCAAGTTTTGATGGGAGTTTTTATTGTATGCAGATATTCTGTGCCTTACTTGAGATTAAGTGATAAATCTTTAGCTATAACTATCCATTTTGTGTCGCCACTTTTATATTTGTCTGATCTCAGTATTTGTAGTGATTAGACCTTGCTGTTAAAGGTCATATATGGCTGTAATCTTCAGATTATCCTTTTGACTGATGCTAGATTTCTAGATCCTCTTTACATTTGCTTGATCTTATCTTTATTCTTGACTGATATTGCTTGTCATTTCTATTGTTAAGTGTTATTTTAGTGATTGATTCTAGAGGTTTGATATTATCTTTTATGATGGTAGATTTTTGTATCCTCTTTACATTTGCTTGGTGTCTATTTCTTTTTGACCGCAGGGTCAATGTTTCTTTTTTTAAGCATTGGTTTCGTGACCAATTCTGTTGGTTTGGGGATTACGGGCTGTTTGAAATTTCTAGGAATTACAAGTTTCTTTTTCTTTTTCTTTTTCTTTTAAATATGGAGTCATTAAGATGTTTTCCGTAAGGACTTTGTGTATCTGACAATGGTCAACCACTTATATTCATCTCATCCTATTTATTATATACCAGGGTAAGCAATTTGATTTTGATGCCCATGCAATTTGAAGTGATATCATGATTTTGTAATTCTTCTTGCCTTATATTTTTATTAACCCCATTAGGCACTGTCAGCTGAATAAAAATTCCTCAGGCAGAGGACCATGTGTGTCTTCCATTTGCTATTGATTCTTTTACATGCTTGGTCATAATTTTAGATTCTGGTAGAATTTACCCACTCCAGTTCATGTCAGATTTTTGCTTAGATATTGTTGTTTGAGGATGTTTAGGTACCCATTCCTTCATGGGCTTTTTTAATGCTTTTGATGTGTGGTTTTAAAAGTTCCTTTAGAATATCATTATCAAATTTGTTTTGTAACCTATATATACTAATATGCTGAAGTAGCCTTTTCTTTTGCAGTTGATTCTCCTTGGTAACTATTTGCAGCTTCTGCTTGCGTGAATTCTAAATTTACCAGTTTACCATTGTTTCTGAAGTAAGATTGTACCCTATGATTCAACTCAAGTAAAAGCATCACCTACTCTGACCATCCATTTGTCCTGCTTTCTGTTATCACTTTTTGTCTTCTTACACTGGGTTTAGCTAAAGATGGATTTTGTCATCGTTCGGCTTTCATGGGCTTGTGATAATGTAAGGTATGGTCTACCTTCGACTGTGCTCTTTAAAAGTTTTTTCCGAGCTGTCCAACTTGATCTTCATGTTGTACCATGTATATAGAAAGACAACGGTATGTTTTGAAGCTTCTTAACGATGGATATGGAAAAACAACCATTTTTTTTATATTAAACTGTCATTCAGTTTGCAGGCAATTGATGATTGATAAATTCTAAATACATATATCCACAACTTGTTTTCTTTTATATAACTTTGAACATGAGCCTGGTACAAGGCTGCTTTATGTGCTCACTTCAATTTTTTTCTTTTATTTAAAAATATTATTCAGTAAATGGTCCATTTGTGAGAATAAATGTTTTAGATAAAGTAGCACCTTTGGGTGTTCGGATTCATTTATGTTTGAAGGGTTGGTACCCATCTGGTTTGATAACTAATTCACATATTCTTTCTATATTGTTCTTCATTTTTCTTTTCTAATGCTCAGAACATTCTTCTTTTCTAATTAACAGTTGCAATAGACGTCTTTTTCTTAATGTAGCCAACACACACACACACACACACACACACACACACTTTATAGTTCACATTTCCTGCACCAGATATGTGCCTCTGCTCATACTTATATGAGAGCCCAATGTAAGAGGGTGATTGCAAGTTCCAATTTATGACTTTCCAGTAAAGGACCGAAGATGCAATCATGCAACTGTTCAATTTCTCTGATCTCAATGGCAGCGGACAGTGATATGATTTTCTTTTTATCTCCTGATTGATTTTTTGTAGATGCTTTGAAATTTGCTCTTTCTCGGTTATGACCTGCTCCCAGGGAGTTTTAATTTGTTTCAGCATCTTTCTTTTCTCATTTTCTTCGCATAAGAAAATTTAGGAAAGAAGGGATTCCATATGCATCAACTATCAAGCTTGCTTCTCTAGGTCAGTTAGAAGTTTAATATGGTAATGATACTTCACGTAAGTCGGGGGTGGTGGGGATGATTTTTATTTTATATTATTTTTATTTTTATTTTTATTTGTGTGTGTGTGTGATCGTAATATTCCGTTATACTGATAGTAATATTCTGTTAAAGCTGAAGGAAAAGTTTTATCGGACTGCTATTAGGCCAGCTTTGTTATATGTTACGGAATTTTGGGCTATAAAGAGATATCATGCCCAGAAGATGAGTGTAGCAGAGATGTGCATGCTTCGTTGGATCTGCGATAACACGAGGAGAGATAAGGTGAGAAATGAGGATATTCGTACTAAGATAGGCGTAGCCTCTATAGAAGAGAAGATGAGAGAAAACCGCCTACGATGGTTTGGTCATGTGTGACGTAGACCTACAGATGCGCCAGTCTAGCGAGTAGAGCGTATCAAATTAGGGCAAGTTAAAAGAGCGCAGGGGAGACTGAAGAAAATGAAGAAAACGTGAATGGAGGTAATATGACAAGATATAGGGGCTAAAGGTCTTAGTGAAGGCATATTGCTTGATAGGAATGAGTGGAGAAAATTGATCCATGTGCCGGACCCGGCGTAATTCTCTTTTGGTTCATGTAACCTACCCCAAATACTTGGGACAAATGGCCTAGTTGTTGTTGTTGTTGTTTGTGTGTGTGTGCGGGTTCTGAAAACTATGTTCTTTGTCTTTCTAAGCTTTGTTCCTGATTGTGCTTTTTTGTACTCATGAAAATTTTTGCTTACAGAATTATATTTAATTATGGATGTGATTTCAAAAATGTTTCCCGGGAAGGGTTTGCTTTAAATGTCTGCATTCTAGTTCCAATCTCCTTAATGCATGTTTTTTTTTAAGTATTGTTTATTGTTGACTGTAACAAACCAAATAGGAATGATTATATTAACCTTTTCCCATAAAAATACGGTCTTCTATGCGTTATGATTCAAAGTTGAGAAAACCCCATGAAAAAGTTGATCAAATATTTTTGATTGGATGTCAACCCGATATCCACTTTCATGATATATTGTCAAATTCACGAGCAACATTATTATGAGTAAGAGAGGATTATGTCATAGAAAGACTTATGCCCAGTCTTTTTTTTTCTCGTCAAGGATTATGCTTCCTTATCGTTGTGACTTCTAAAAACTGTGTTCTTGTATTTGTTTTCTATAGCTTCTCGTTCTTACCTTAATGTTTTGGTTTAAAAGAATTCTTATCAATATGTGGTTCATTCTTTATGTAGAACGTGTGCTATTTGTATGTTCACAATATTCTTCCTATGAGTTTCCTAACTTTAGTTTTTTCATATTTTTTGCTTCATAATGTTGGAAATTTATACACATACAACTACTCTTAAAAGTAAATAATATAATAAAACATGCCCATGCACACCACCCCCCCCCCCCCCCCCCCCCCACCCCCCACCCAATACGCGCGCCCACCCGAGTTACTAAAAAATTTATGTGGTTTTGGATATTAAAGCTTATTCAAGCTTCCACATGGGGCTTAAAGCTCCATTTACTTTGCAGAAGCTCTCACGGTGGGCATCGGCGGAGCGATGATGATTTATTTCATCCACGGTCATGGCGGGTCACTGAGTTCACCGCTGAACGGCACAGAAACATAAATCGGTCAAAATTCGCTGAACTTAATGGAGTTGTGGATGGGTTTGGGTGAGAATGGGGGAGATAAGGTAGAAGAGGGCCCTTATCAATGAATATGAGCAAACAAGTAATCACATAATTTATTTTTAAAAGCAGTTGGATTTTAAACGATGGAAGGGGGAAAGTGTGCAAATTAAAACGTTGGGGGGTTTCTTATATCCGAGGTAGGGGGGGGTTGGTGAATTTACCTCTATAGATCTGAGGTAGCTACTTCTAAACTATTTTTCTTCTGCCCCTTTTGGACTTGGATTTATTTGGTGAATATGCAAACTATGAACTACTCTTTCCAGTTCTGTGATTTTCTTTCATGCTTTTGTGTAGTTTAGTTGAGGTTGTTATGCTTTTGGTACATCCAAGCTTTGTTTAGTCTTTGGTAATATCATCAGATTTGATAAAGGCTTGAAAAGTCTGTTTTGGTCCACTGATGTTCTTGCACGGTAAAACAATCTCATGAATATGTCATACATGTTCATCTTCTTTTTCAATACACCCATTTAAGATGATGTTAATCAGTCATGCTTGGTAGTCTTTTTCATATTCATGTGTTTCTCTCTCTGTCGTACTAGGAGGAATCCAGTCTAGAGAAATCTAGCAAATCATACTTTGATGTTTTAAATCAAGTTGGGATACTGAGGCAGTGAATTTCTATTGGGCATAAGTTTTCGTTTTCTAGTAAAGTGTTAAGACTCTTTCTTGTACTATTTGCACTCTTAATTATTCTTCCATGTCTTTTTTGTTGGCCTTAAGGTATTTTAGCCAATAATATCTTAAGTTTTGATGATTAACAAACCGTCTAAGTTACTAATGTTTTATAGCGTATGTTTTGTGCTAAATATGTTATTTTATAGCAAACAAATCATAGAACTATAAAAGTGGATGGATGGAATGAGCTTAGAATGCAAAATCTAGATTGGAGGCGGTGAAAATAGAAGCTCCTAAAAGCAACTTAATAATCATATCAATTCGGGGCTAATCACTTGAAGATCCAAGAAGCCGTGATGCCAAATATCTATTGAAACTTCAAGGTGATAATTAAATACTTGAAGATTCATTGAGTCAAAGCTTTCACGTTGCATATTCAAAGGAGTTCACATGAAGATTCAAGATTGAAGAAGTCACGGAGCTTATAATGCCAAATAATCATTAGGATTTCATCTTTTAAGGAAAAAACTTAATTTGGCACTAGAATCCATTTTCGGACTTGTGGATATTCGTTTTGATTTAAAATTAAGTATGATTTCTCTTAAGTTTTATTGATTTATCCAAAAGCTTTTAAATTGTATTTAAATTATTGATTTGTATTTATCAACTTTGATTTTATGTCTATTGGGATTTACACAATTTTTCAGAGGCATTTCAATCATGTTTTGCGAGTTTGAGTTTGTTGGATCAACACTAAATCGTATTTTCACACTTGTGGATACACGTTTAATTTTGATTTCAAGTGTGTTCTATTCAAAGCTTTATTAAATTGCCCAAAAACTTTCAAATTATGTTCAAAATATCATATTGGGGTTAAATACTTTGATTATATATTTATTAGAATTTATACAAATTTTCTCATATTTTTTCGAAGGCAGTTTACTAATATGAATTTTTGAGCTTTTCATGTCTCTTTATAAACTTCGATTATACTTATAATATCTTTCCAACCCTATCATTATGCATATCAATAGAAAGATCTTGAAGTCTACTCTTCAATTAAGTTTATTTCATATCAATCTAAGATTTGTAACTCAAGTTATGATCATTTTAGTACAGATTGTTCACTTTTTAAAACTGTTTTCTAGGACATTTGGGTGGGAACAGAGTCCGTCCCTATAATGAATTGTCATGGTTATGATCTATGAGTTTGGTCACCTGGTTGGGTTCAGTCAATGACTTCAATTTTCAGGATGCAATTTTCTATGACAAGATGTGATTTTGGAGGACAATTTCGAATATGGTGCAGTCATTATTTGGCTCGGTCATCAACACAGAAGTTGAAGAGGAACATTCTAGGATGTATCCCAGGCTTTGAATCAAAGCAGTTGGATGAGTATTGATGAAGTTATCCTCGTATGAAGTTGTGTGTCAGTCATATTCTGCATGCACGAATCTGGACAGATTTGTGGGTTTTCTTCTAAGCCTTGGAAGATAGATGGGTTGCTCATTGGGCTTCTCTAGCCATAAGAAAGAGTGTTTTCATTATAGTGTGAGAATACAAAGGCTAGCCTTTTTTATATAAAGAGGGGAAATAAGAGTTGTAGATGCAACAACAAACTACATAAGAGAGTTGTGAGTGAGTGTTCATCATCTCAAGATCATTGTGAGAGAAGTTGAAAATCCTCAAGTTACGTTATACCGTTTGAAAAGGACTTCTTTGTATTTTTGTATTTTTGTATTTTTTATAGTGAAATTGGCGAAGAAAGGTGTGGGGAGGACGTAGACACCACATTGGAGCCAAACCTCGATAAATCATTGGTGTACTTTTTTCTCTTACTTTATATTTTTATTTATTATCACAACATAAAGAACAGGAAAGTCTTTGTGATCACACACGTGTCATGCATGTTTTTATATCATATGTGTCACATTTCTACATCTTTATTTAAATAAAACTCTGCTATTAATGTATTTTAATGGCCAGTGGTGTGCAGGGTAATTAAGAAAGAAAAGAGTGGGAATGACAGATTTATCCAATTAAATCCAGAAGTTCAAAAGAAAAAAGATCGATTTAAATGAAGATTTTGCAGAATCTATCTTATCTGAAGATTGGGTATATCAGATGAGAAAAATATCAAGTAAAATCAAAGCAAAAAATGGAATTGAAGACTCAGATTGGTTGAACTGAAGATCAAAGGGTATCTCGTCAACTCCAGAACAGAAATTTAAGATCCAACAGGATAAAAGGGTAAGGGACTGAAAGACGAAAAGACGAAAGCACGGCCCTTTGATCCTGGCCCTAAGGCCAAGATTGTGTCGCGAAAACGCGGTAAAAGCCGCATTTCTGCGGCATTCTTTTTGAATCTGGGGGAGCATCTGCTCCCCCCATCTCTCCACTCGTCTCCCCTATCCATTTCTACCTTATAAATACCCCACACATCAGAGGTAGAGGGACGATCAAGCAGAGAGTAAAAGTTAGGCTATTCTGTAGTTTGTAACTTAGGTTTTTGTTTTCTTTTATGTAATTTTTATTTTCTTTATGTAACTGAGAGGAGAGGAGAGTATCATGGAGGAACAAAAGCAAACTTGTACTGAGGGTGACACCGATGTAAGTAAGTCTTTTCTTTCATTGTTATTTGAATCAAAACAGAGTTTCTTTTCTTCTTTACTCTTGTTTTTGTTTGTTTCCCTCTTCTGTGTTTGTGAATCCAAATGACTCTGATAGCCTCGAAGATGCCTTGCCTTTGTAAGTGTCATTGATGGCTTATGGTGATGGATAGCTATTTCTATGGTAGTATAGCTTGCCCCTTCATTTCGTAGTATAAATCGGGAATAGGGAAAGATCCTATTTGTCATACTTCGCTCACCTTCAAACAAAGGTACATCGTCAATACGGGTCAAAGGTAAGCAGGCGTCGAAGAGGTAAGTATTTTTTAGGTTTAATTTTCTTTCTTTTAATTTTTAGTTTAGATCACCAACATCACCATCTTTCAACTCTATTCATTATTTTTCGCTTTCTTTGTACAAAATCATTTACTATTTTTCTCCACCATCTCAATTTACCATTTTCTTCACAATTTAACATAACTTATTTTCCTTTTCTTTTCAAGAACTGAAAGAAGAACTTTAACTATTTTTTGTGAACTAAAGACAACTTACAAAAAGCTTCCATTGCTAGTCCCTCCTTGTGAATCACGACCCGCATAGCCACTTGCTATAGTGGCAGTATTGAATACTTGCACTTCTGTTCTGTATTCCTGAAATTCTGTATTTTCTGTGCAGATTACATCTCAATCACTTTGCTTCCCATGAAGTGGTATCAGAGCGAAGGTTTTCTAAGCTCCTGTGTAAAGCTATGGAGGCGACTTCCAATCACATTCATATGGTCAACCTCAACGGAAGCAACTGGATGATCTGAAAGTCAAAGATGGAAGATCTCCTCTACTGCAAGGATCTCTTTGCACTGGTAGAGGAAGATTCAGCCAAGCCGGAGATTACATTTGAAAACAATTAGAAGAAGCTCAATCAGAAGGCAGTGGGATACATTCGGCAGTGGCTCGACGATAGCGTCTTCCACCATGTGTCCACCGAGACGTCTGAGCATTCTCTTTGGAAGAAATTGAAAGATCTCTATGAGAGGAATTTGGTGGGGAATAAAGCGTTCTTAATCTGGCGGCTCGAGTACAAGGAGAATGGCTTAATCGCCGAACATCTGAATAAGGTACAAAGTATTATTAATCAGCTCTCTTCTATAAAGATGACTCTTGATGATAAACTGCAGGCCCTGCTACTTCTCAGCTCATTACCAGATAGCTGGGAAACTCGTGTAGTTTCACTAAGCAACTCGTCCCCCAACGGCGTTGTCACTATGAGCCAAGTGACTGGGAATCTACTAAATGAAGAAATAAGGAGGAAATCTTTGGGTTCTTTTTCGCATTCAGAAGCACTTGTCACTGAAAGGCGAGGGAGAAGCAAGAGCCGGAGGCCTAGAAAGTATGATGGATTTAGGGGCAGATCAAAATCAGAAAATCGAATTTCAAGGAAGGAAATTGAATGCTACTACTGCCACGAGAAGGGACATATAAAGAGGGAATGTTGAAAGTTCAAGAAAGAACAAGAGAAAGAAAAGGACAAGGAAAACAAATTGATGGTGGCTGCTACCTCTGATGGTGAGGTAATAATTGTATATGATGATAATTTTGTTGGTCTTGCTTGTAACAACACCAGCTGCTCGTAGACTCTGGTGCTTCTTTTTATGTCACTCCACGAGCGGACTTCTTCACATCCTACACACCTGGCAAATCGGTTATGTTTAGATGGGAAATGAAGGCATCTCAAAAAATGTCGGAAAAGGAGATGTGTGCTTGAATACTGGTCTTGGGTGCACTCTGGTACCCAAAGTTGTGAGGCATGTCCCGGACTTCCGTCTCAATTTGATCTCTATTGGCAAGCTTGATGATGAAGGCTACATCAACCGTTTTGGCGGAGGAAAATGGAAGTTAACGAAGGGATCACTGATTGTTGCAAAAGGGAAGAAAGAGAGTTCTCTTTACAACTTGATGCAAGACGGAGGTGAATGCTATAGAAAAGATCTCCATCGAACTATGGCACAATTGACTTGGCCATATGAGTGAGAAAGGTATACAAATCCTTGCAAAGAAGTCTTTTCTACCTGGCATAGAAGGTACAACATTAGAGACATGTGATGATTGCTTAGCCGGTAAGCAACATTGAATTTTATTCAGACGATCCTTGCTCTACTAAATCAAATGTATTAGATGTTGTGTATTTTGACCTCTGTGGTCTCATGAAAATCAAAACTATAGGTGGCGCACTCTATTTTTTCACCTTTGTAGATGACCACTCACAGAAGGTTTGGGCTTATGCCTTGAAATCCAAAGATCAAGTGTTGGATATATTCCAACAATTCCAAGCAAAAGTTGAAAGGGAAATTGGGAGGAAGCTGAAGTGCATCCACACCGACAACGGCGGCGAATATCTTGGTCCCTTCGAAAAGTATTGTACTGAACAAGGGATCAAACATGAGAAGATGGTCCCAAAGACACCTCAGGAGAATGGCATTGCCGAGAGGATGAATAGGGGCATCGTGGAGAGGATCCGGTGTATGCTACGTCACTCCAAATTGCCAAAATCTTTTTGGGGTGGGGCAATAAGAACAGCAGTTGATCTTATCAACTTATCTCCTTCAGCTCCCCTGAATGGAGATGTTCTAGAGAAAGATTGGACGGGTAAAGAAGTATCCTACAAGCATCTGAGGGTTTTTGGATATCGACCCTAAGTTCACATTCCCAAAGACGAGAAATCCAAGCTAGACGACAAAGCAAAGCATTGCATCTTTGTCGGCTATGCCCATGAAGAATTTGGCTACAGGATGTGGGACCCTATTGACAAGAAAATCATTCGGAGTCGGGATGTGATTTTTCTTGAAGATCAGACTATTGAAGCTTTGATAAATCGAAGAAATTCGAAGTCTCCAATGATGTTTTTATGGATCCCATCTCTCCTCCAGATGTTCATGGTGATGGAGGGGGAGATGAGTATGACATTCCTACTAATGGTGCTGGCAATCAAGTTCCTACTAGTGACGAAAAACAAGAAGATCGTGTGGAGTAAGCGCCACATGTCGAACCTCAGCTAAGAAGGTCCACCAGAGAACATCAGCCATCGAGGAGATACTCTCTCAGTGAATATGTGCTTCTCATTGACGGGAGAGAATCAGAGAGCTATTAGAAGGCTTTGGAGCATGAACACAAAAGAGAGTGGTTAAAAGCCATGAAGGAAGAGCTAAAGTTCCATCATGAGAATCACACTTATGATCTGGTAAAGTTATCAAAAGGCAAACGAGCACTCAAGAACAAGTGGGTATTCAAGCTGAAGACTGAAGAAGGATGTGAAGGATGTCCACATCCAAGGTACAAGGTCAGGTTAGTTGTGAAGGGTTTCAATCAGAAGAAAGAAATTGATTTTGAGGAAATCTTTTCCCCAGTAGTGAAGATGTCATCCATTCGAGTTGTGCTTTGCATGGCTGCAAGCATGAACTTGAAAGTCGAACAACTCGATGTAAAGATAACATTCCTCCGTGGCGATCTAGAGGAGGATATATACATGGAGCAGCCAGAAGGGAGCAAAGTTAAAGGTAAAGAAAATCTAGTATGCAAACTAAAGAAAAGCATGTACGGTCTCAAGCAAGCTCCACGTTAATGGTACAAGAAGTTTGAAACATTCATGGATGAGCAAGGATACTCAAAGACGACGGGGAACCACTGTGTATTTATCAAATGGTTTGATAGTGAATTTATTATTCTCCTATTATATGTTGACGATATGCTGGTAATAGGTAAGGACATTGAAAAGATAACAAGTTTGAAGAATGAGCTTAGCAAGTTCTTTGCTATGAAGGACTTGGGATTTGTTAAGCAAATCTTTGGGATGAGGATATCCAGAGATCGGCAAAAAGGCATGATCTGGCTATCTCAAGAACGGTACTTCGAGAGGGTGCTTGAGAGTTTACATATGGATAAGGCGAAGCCAGTACTCTATCTCAAGAACGGTACATCGAGAGGGTGCTCGAGAGATTCAATATGGACAAGGCGAAGCCAGTTAGTACTCCGCTTGGTGCACACTTCAGACTCAGTTCCAGTCAAAGTCCTACTAATGAGAAGGAGAAAGCAGACATGGTAAGGATCCCCTATGCATTGGCAATCGAAGGTCTTATGTGCGCGATGATATGCACGCGTCCTGACCTGGCCCACTCAGTCGGAATTGTCAGCAGGTTCCTCTCAAATCTAGGGAAAGAGCACTGCCAACAGTCAAATGGATTTTACGTTATCTTCGAGGATCATCGAAGACATGTCTGTGCTTCAGCTAGAGTGAATCTTTGCTACAAGGCTACACAAACGCCGACATGGCAGGTGATGTCGATAGTTGTAAATCTACATCAGGATATCTAATTACTTATTCTGGTGGTGCAGTCTCTTGACAATCTAGGTTGCAGAAGTGTGTGGCACTTTCTACTACAGAGGTTGAGTTCATTGCAGCTAGTGAAGCGTGCAAGGAAATATTATGGATGAAGATGTTTCTACATGAGCTAGGGCATGAGCAAGAGAAATACATTCTCTACTGTGACAGCCAAAGTGCCATCCATCTAAGCAAGAACTTAAGCTTCCACTCAAGATTCAAACACATCGATGTGCGTTATCATTGGATACGCAATGTGTTGAACGAAAAGTCTCTACAGCTAGAGAAGATCCGTACAGACGATAACAGCGCCGATATGATGACGAAAGCGCTGTCAAAGGAGAAGCATGTTTTTTGCAGAACTTTGGCGGGCATGACTACAGTTTGAAGATCCTTCCTCATGTGGATAGAGGGGAAATTGATGGGAGCGAGGTCCATCCCCATGATGAATTGTTATGATTATGATCCATGAGTTTGGTCATCTGGTTGGGTTCAGCCAACGACTTAGTCAATTTTCAAGATGCAGTTTTCTGTGACAAGATGCGATTTTGGAGGGCAATTTTAAATATGGTGCAGTCATTATTTGGCTCGGTCATCGACATAAAAGTTGTAGAGGAACATTCTAGGATTATCCCAGGCTTTGAATCAAAGCATTTGGATGAGTATTGATGAAGTTATCCTCGTTGGAAGTTGCATGTTCAGACATATTCTGCATGCACGAATCTGGACAGATTTGTGGGTTTTCTTCTATGCCTTGGAAGATGGATGGGTTGCTTTTTGGGCTTCTCTAGGTATAGGAAAGAGTGTTCTCATTATAATGTGGGGAATACAAAGAAGCTAGCCTTCTCTATATAAAAAAGAGAGATGAGAGTTGTAGATACAATAACAAAAATTCACTACACAAGAGAGTTGTGAGTGTTCATCCTCTCAAGATCATTGTGAGAGAAGTTGGAAATCCTCAAGCTACACTATACCAGCTTGAGAAAGACACATTTGTATTTTGCATTTTCTATAGTGAAATTGGCGGAGAAAGGTGTAGGGAGGACGTAGGCACCACATTGGAGCCGATCATCGGTAAATCATTAGTATACTCTATTTGAGTGATTTTCTCTCTTACTCTATTATTTTTTATTTATTATCACAACACAACGAATGGGAAAGTCTTTACTTCTCAACAAAGTCTACTCTTCAATCAACTTTATTTCATATCAACCTAAGGTTTGTAGCTCAAGTTATGATCATTTTAGTATAGATTGTTAATTATTCAAAACTGTTTTCTAGGATATTTGGGTCGACTGCTAGAATCATTGGATCGATCGCTTCTTGTCAGTTTTTACCCCCAACTTTCAGCCATGATTCGGCTCGACCGTCAGGGTCGATCAATCGTCCGCCTACTTAGTTTTTGTCTGGCATGGGATTGACCGCCGGGTTGATTGAGCGGTTGATGTTTTTCAAAATTGTGTAGGAATCTTTTGGATTATTTTATAATGTTTTATTCTAAATGAACAATACCTTTTTTGTAATGGCTAGATTTTTCTGACCATTATAAAACTTTGTCCTTAGCTGGTTCGACCGCCAAGTGCGGCACGTGCATGCGGTTAAGTGTTGAGCAGTTATTTGGATCGACCGCCCAGTTTCAGCGGTCAACCAATTGATAGAACTTTTTGTTTTGAGAAGTTGCACGAAATTTTGGGGAGAACTTTTTCACCCACTTTTTCTTGCTCCTCTCTATAAATATCCCTTCTCAACACTCTGTGAACAACTTTTGGAAAATATTTCACACCCACTTGATAGAATTTTCTAGAGCCTCTCTTTTAAATTTTTCAAAGTCTTGTAACATGCCTGTTGTAGATAGTAGCTTCAGGCTGTTGAAGTTTAATCGAAGCGAAGATGCCATCTCTATACTCATTCTCCACAAGTCCTTGAAAATACTTCCCGACTTTCGTGTTTAAATGCAAGGGAACATGCGGTTCCTTGTAATCTTAATACAAGCTATGATGTTTCCTATTGTATTTTTCAATCAAAAATGGTTGTTCTTTATATGTACATGTATCCTATTTCGATTAATTGACCAATGTTGAGAATATTACTATTTATATTAGGAATATAGTAAACATTGAAAATGTACTCGGGCTTTTCATCCTTTTGGTAGATTTTGATCTTCTCTTTGTCTTTAACTGGAAGTTTTGAAGAATCTCTCAAGCTCACTGTAACATCCTGTTCTCAGAATACGTACTTAGATACGTAATCTGATTTTTTGATCATATTTTTTTTATTTTCTCCCTGAATCTGTTTTGCTTTGTGTTTATTTATGTGATTGTTATGTATTGGATTCGGATTCCTGGACTTAGAGTTAGTCCGAGTCTGAACTGGGTACCCGATCTCAGTGTACTGCTCGATTTGGTCTTTTCGATAGTCAGATTTATCCGATTTCAGTTTCAAACATCATTTTCCAATATTTTGAATTTTTCATGATTTTTAAAAAATTTTCTTAATTATTCTGCAAAATCTTCAAAACCGGTGTTAATCGGTACGATTTTTAGTTTTTGAACGGAGTTAAATTTATAAAATCTATTTTCACATTATTTCTCAAGATTGTATTTTCTCTCATAGAGCATTTTTAAAGATTTTTCTGAATTATTCGAAAATCGATCGGTCTTGGTGTCGACGGGTATCGCCGATTTTAATTTAAAACCACTTGAATCAGATTTCACCAAGTATCTTAATATAATATTTTTTATTTTGAGAATTTTTGGGAACATTTTGAGCTAGTCAAATTTTAACTGAATATAATATTATTATAAATTGTTTTCATCTTTCATTCTTTCTTTCCTTTTTCCTTCTTCTTTTCCCTGGCCCCATGCCTGGCAGCTGACCACACCCTATCACCTCTCCCATCACCTGCCAATCACTTTCCCCATCCCATCATTTTTCTCTCCCTTTTTCTTTTAAATAAACACTCTTTCTCTCTCCCCCTCTCTCTTTCACTCCCACTCTCTCTCACAATCTCATCTCCTCTCTCTCTCTCTCTCTTGGCTGCACTGTCGGCCACCACCAGTGCTTCCACCGTCGGCCACCGCCAGTGCCTCCACCGCCGGCACCCCCCTCCGGCCGTCTCCTCCAATAACCACCCAAGCAACCTCCCCTATCTCCTTCGTCGCCTTCCATCTTCAACAACAACTACTACTTCAACATCAACACCATCATCTTCTTCCCTCCTTCTCCACCATGGCCGGCCACCACCACCACCACTTAGAGTCGGCCATCACCCATCCCCTCTCCTCCTCAACCACCACCACTTCGTCCATCATCTTCTTCCTCCACATCCACTTCTTCCATTACCACCACCATGCAACTCCATCATCACCATTTCCTTTCACCACCTCCTCTCACTTCATAACCACCAAACCTGCCACCCTCCTCCAACATTTCCACCGCCATCTTCTCTCCCCACCACCACCACTACATCATCAACATCACCACCACCACCTTCACCACACCAACTTCATCTCCACCACCTCCACCAACAACACAACAACAACTCCACATAACCCTCCCTTCCTCCCCGGGCTCAGGCCACCCACAGCCGTCGGCCACCCCTTCTTGTCTCTTCCCTCTTTCCTTCTTTTCTCCTCTTTTCTTTTCGTTCTCTCCTTTCTTTTCTATTCCCTGTCTTTTTTCTTCTTTTTGTCTCCAGCCACTCTCTCCTCCTTTTTCTTCCTCTCTTTCCCCCATATATCTCTCTCTTCCTCTCTCTAACTCTCTCTCATTCTCTCTCTCTCTCTCTCTTCGCGAATCATGCTCTAACGCCGTCGGCCCTGGAATTTTCTGCCATATCGGTCGTCGGTTAGGCGAGTATGCTTTTTTGATATTTTGGCAAATACTATATTTTACAATGGGCGAGTGTTTATTGTTACATGCTTGGTGAATGTAGTTCTGGCCTTTAATACATGGCACATCGTTATGGGGCTTGATATATGATATGCGAGTGATTTTCTAATATTATACATGATTTACGAATACCTGTTGGTTGTTTATTGCGAGTACCGTTATTTCATATTTGGCATGTGCTGTTATTTATATACATGTGTTGTACTAACGTTTGTACAGGTACTTATTTAACCTCCAGATTTCATATAGCTTCACCTGGTAGGCGGGACTTAGCGCTCAACATTTTATCACTAAACACGCTTAGGCAGAACTTTGCCGGATTTTAGATTTCCATTATAAGTCAAGTCGTTCCTGAGTTTCATTAGGTAATTTAGTGAGTAAACTGTTTGCTAATCTGGCCCCAACACTGCTTGCATCGCTTGTATGTGCGCATAGCTACAGTATTGCTTTTATCTTATTTAATGATTGTGAAGAGTTTGAAATACTTGTTATGATTTATTCTTGATATCATGTAAATGACTTGTCTACTGCCTGCCACCTGATAGAATAATGATACCTGATACTGAATACATGATACTAACTGCTGATACTGATACTATACCTCACATGGACATTGACATATATCATCTACTGACTACAATACATATACTAATTACTGGGCGGTACTATAACTCCTGATTTACTACTTAACATTGTTTTCAGATTTAGTACCGCAACTCCTGACTAAATACAATATCTGAATCATAGTTACCCCTTTACGGGGATTATACTACTGATACTCTTGTTACTGTTTTTATGTTTGGAACTAAGTACCACGTTACAAACATAAGTGGTGGGGGCCACCTATAGAATCCCACATCCCACTGTACTCCTGACCACTGTACTACTGATTACTGAATCCCTAATAATGGGATATTACTGATAATGAACATCTGTTGATCCCCGTAAATGATCTATCAAGAATCTATTGAACTGTACACTGAACAAACTGTATTAATAAATTACTCAATATATAGTGGGGCTGGGGGAGACTGATGACATCAATATGTACGGATTTATAATGGTTCTATGTTGCAATTACTGTTCCGGATCCACCTGAGGCCACAGGGGACTGGTTGGGGTGAATTGGCACCCCTGTCACTGATCCACTCCTGTTACTGTTACAGCTTATAGGCCGGTTCTAGGAGCCAAACCTAGATGTCCTGAGGCCGCTGTCCGGGTATGCACGGAGCTTATTATGAACCTGATACAGTTGATCCCCATCAGTTTTCAATAACTTAACTCGTCTTATTCATATATGGTTGTATGTGTACCAGAAACACATATCGAGACATATGGATCGGATGAATAATAAGAATGAACAACCCAACAATGATGATGTTAAGAATGTATGATATTTGGTCTTTTCTTTATTCGGGTTCTGATACACACATATCAGATTCGAGTAAGTTCTACCAGCGTGTATGTATTGGTATTACGTTGGTATGGACTGCCATTGATGTGTGGCATTGGTAGGGAGAGCATTGAAATATTACACGGTACTAATAATCATTATTGTATAATATAATACACTACACTTTGCCTCATACCTGTCATAGCTTAATTATCTGATAATAATAATGTCAGGTGCGGATGTTATTCGGTCACTCCCTCGTCTAAATAATGGTACCCGCATACCAGAATTTGGATGTGTTCTTCTGAAAGTGTAGACTCTAGTATGAGTTGCCAGTGGCATGGGACACTGGAGGGGAATGATTATAATAACAAGTGATACTGATTATTGTTATTATTATATAATTAAGTTATATAACTACAACCTGTACAAGAATTCCAAACATAATTGATACTGCTAATACTGGACTATTACTGACAGATTATTGAAATAATTGTTTGCAAATACTGCTAAGCTTATTGAACAGCAACTCTGGTTGTATATACTTAGTTGTTGGTGAAATGGAGTTTATGGTATATAGGTAGGGGTTTCCTTGTTTGGATTATTCCCCTGAGGTACTAATTTCATGAATCTGGTAATTAAGTTTATACAACTGGTTTTGCATATAGCTACATCAATTGGATGACACTGATATACTTATTTATAAGCAAATCCGGTTGTATACGCCTAGTTGATGGTGAAGTGAGGAATGTGATATATATTTGAGGGTTTCTTGTTGTGATTATCCCCTCAACGTACTAATCTCATGAATCCGGTGATTAAGTTTATACAGTTAGTTGCGCCTGCATAAATGTGATTTATACTTGCTTTCCTTTGCATTTACTGTTTACTGCCTGCCTGCATGACTTGAGTACACGACCCACTGTATGTTCTTGTACACGTGTGCTTGTTTATGCACACCACTTAGCTTTTATGTACTCGTTGGGTTGTTTTTTGGCAACCTGGACCTTCATGTTCAAATTCAGTAGCATAGCGGAAGCGTGATGGAATCCTTCTGTGAAAACCTTGGGCTTCTTCGAGAAGCATCAGATCAGTCGTAGCCATTCCTGACTTGTCTCCCTTGACCGGCTCGCGATATTCTTTTTGTAATCTGTGAGTATTTTTCAGTCTTTTATATTGTAAATCATGCTTTTGCGCATCTTGGTAATCTAATATTCTTGTAATATTGTATCATGCTCTGTGATAATGTGTACTTGTGCTATTATTGCTAGAATGTATTAAGCTTCTGTACTCTAATTCATGCTTGCACTGATGCTTAGCGTATATATGTGAGGATATTTTCACCATGTGTACATACGTCACAGTAACGTCTCCGTACCCTGCGGGATCGGAGCGTTACACTCACACTTCCATGAATTCCTTTTGCAAGTTTCATGAAAAGTTCTTTCTTCTCGTGCATGTGGCACCTGAGTCAAGGTACCAAGCATCATTTTGAACACTTGAATCATCATGAGTAAGAAGAAGAGTAGAGTTATTACCCACATCATTTGTTGTTTTAGCGTGATTGGTAAGACCTTCAGTTCTGTGTCAGCAATCTGAGACATAGTGTTCAAATTTTTGACAGTTGTAGTACTTGACGTTGTTGTTTCCATACTCAGATGTGAATCTTTTACGATTGCTTCATCCTCGACCTCTGAAGCTTTGGACCTCCACTTGATTTTGAGTGGTTCGTTGTTAGGGACCACGTCCCCTGCCTCCACCACGACCACAGCCTCTATATATGAGCATCGGTCACTAAGAGTCAGTTCTAACTCTAATGCTTGTTCCAAAACTATGGAACTAGTCTTCTTTTGCACCTTTTACTCATGAACTTGGAGAGATCCTAAGAGCTCCTCTATTTAAATCTCCTTCAAATTCTTCGACTCTTCAATTGCTGCCGCCACATGTTTAAACGTTGGTATTAGGGATCAAAGCAAGTTCTCCATGACTCGGACATTCTCCATCTTTTTTTCATTTGTCCTCAATTTATTCACGATTACTATTAATTGAGAATAATAATCGGATATATTTTCTTCATCTTTCATGTGGGCGACTTCAAAATCGCCCTCAAAGCTTGGTGACGAATTCACTTTATCCGCTCGACTCCTTTGTAGAATAGTGGAAAAAACTTCTCACGCCTCCTTGCTCGTCTTTGCTTCGACAGCTCTCTCGAAGGTAGACTCATCCAACTCTTATTAGAGTAGGAAATGAGTCTTGTTGTCCTTTTTTCTTTGCTTCTTAAGGACTTTCTTCTCTTCGGCGGTGTATGCGAGTTCTACCGCCAGTGTTGGTTTTGTAAATCCATCAACAATTAGTTCTCACAATTCTTGAGAACAATAAATCTTTCATCTAAATTGATTAACTCTCATAGTTATGTTTCGATAACTTGAGTACTTGTGAATTGACGAGATTTTTGGTGGAAACCATGAGGAAAAGAGAGAGTGGAAGAATAGATTCAATTGGTTCTGATACCAATATTGTATATTAGTCTACGGACTAATATACTTCAGGCTAACCGTTTTTAGGTGGAGAAGAGAATAGACAAATGGCTCTTTCTTCTAATACTCTAATTCTCATTCAACTTTTACTTGAAAAACAAAGAAGTACAACAACCCTTTTATAGACTTCAAAAAGAATACTTACAAGCATACCAATCATCCACATTACCTCTATTTTAATGCCATAAACAAATGACAATAAAGCAATGTGTGTGGCTTTTATTCTTCCAAAAGTGGTGAAACTTTTACTTTTTCACTTTATGATGGCTCTTTCATTTTCCACTTTATGACGACTTTTCACTCCTCCACTTTATGATGATATTTTCACTTTCAATTTCAAAAACTGATGACATAAACCACATTCACATTCATTTTTATTTGATATTCTAACGCCCCCTACCTAATCAGGTATCCGTCATCGAGCAAGGGCAGCTCTTGCCTTGCCCTGATAAGAAAGATAGTCTTCTCCCCCAAATCAGCACAGGTGATTCGACAACTTTCACACGTGTAGATCGGTGCGCGATGGGAAGTGCAAGATGGTCACAAATTTACAAGTTCATGCAATAGATTTCAGTGCTTCTGGTCTAAAGACTACAGTGATACGAACAAGAATTTGTTCTGTTCTCCAAGACTGTGTTGGAGAAATTTGTCCAGTGACCTATCTAGAGTTTTGCTGGTCATTCATAGATCCTGAAGGAGTGGCATGGATCCCATTAATAATTTGGACAACCACTCACTCTTCTTGGGTGCCTGTATGACTAACATCGTTCATGGATTGAAAGAAAATTGTATCTACTTTACTGATTGCTTTCTCAACAAGGTTGAAGAAAATGGAAGATTAATATATCATGACATCAGGGATTACAACACGAAAGATGCGAGTATAGAGGTTATAGATATTTTGTGTCAAAGCAGTAGCCACTACCTATTTGGATAATACCTTCCAAAGTTTAGAATGGTAGAACAAGTATGTTCAATTTTCACTTTGATTTATAACTTCTTCTTTCCTTTCCTACTAATTTTCTTCTTTTCATTTATTTTTTTTATTAAGTTTTGTCCCCCCCAAAAAAAAACCCACCCACACCCCCACCATTGCCAGATTTTTTTTTTCCCCCTTTTTTTAAATCAAGATTTCTTCTTCTCTTTTTTCCTGATTCTTTCTTCTCACTTTTTTTTTGTGTCATGTTTCTAATTTTTGTTTCTTTTTAATTTTCTATGTTTTCTGAATCTATTCAATTTTTTATTCGATTTATTCTTTTTTGAATTTTTTCCTTTTCTTTTTGACTTTTTTCCCTTTCTCAATTCTTATTTCTTTCTTTCCAATTTGTTTCTTATATGTCCCTAACTTCTTTCAATTTTCTATATTTTTTTTATTTTATTCTTTATTCCATTCAATTCAATTTACTCTTTACATTTCTCTTCTCCTTATTTTATTATTCTTTTTCTCTTTTTTATTAGAATTTTGTATATATGTCTATAGTTTTCACAGAATGCGTTGCAAATATCTAAATTTATGTAATTTTCTTTCTTAGGTACATGCTTAGACTAAAAATTGCATATGAAATTAATGATATGATTTATTGTTCGGAAGAATGGCTGACAAAAGTTATTCAGCTGTCTCGTTGAAGAACTTTCGTGCACTAAGGTTTGTGAGGTTTTATTAAGTACCTTGTTTTAATGTTTCTATGTTTTCTGAATCTATTACTTTTGTAATAGTTTCTTTTTGGCATTATGAAATTTATAACAAAACAAGTTTAATTTTTTATGAAATTTGATAAAAACTCTTATTTTAACAAATTTGGGTCGTGGATAATTAGTGGACTAATGAATTGGGCTTGATCAAGGTGGGTTGTGCTTGTACTTCATCCGACCTGAAATTGGCCTACAAAACAAAGACAGTCAGACAGTCAGAGGAGGTCAGGATGACTCCCGACCTAAACCCTCGATGCTTGAGTTAGGCCAATGTCTGAGGTGATCCTTCTTAAAGATTAAAAGATTGCTACATGCTGAAGTTACAGGACATACCTTCCTTCAAGGCTGCTTCAGGGTATTTATAGCTAGGCTAAGAGGATATTTTAGGGAATTCAAATGGTTTTCCCATGCCAGGTTGCGTCATGGTCTTTGACCTCCTCGTTCAACGTAATTGACACGAGCTTTATTAGATGGGTCAGATGCCAGGCATGGGGCACGCTTGTTAGGAGAAGGGCTTTTACGATGGCAATGAATAAGAATAGATCAGATAAAAAAAAAAAAAAAAAGAAACAAGATCACATATCTATCAAAAGACAACAAACAGAGAAAATCAGAAATTACGTGAAAAACTTAAAATAGGTAAAAACTATGGAGTCGCCTCCAAATCAATTATTATCGAGAGATTACAGGAGATGAAGATCTCGTAACCTCTCTTTACAATAGCTTTAGGTTTCCACCACACTCATTCTAATTTCAATGCATCTCCTTTTATAGAGAAAATAAGGGTTACAAGTTATGACATTCCTAAACTGCTCTTGATACGTAGCTTGAGTTTTCTGTATTGCGAAGCTTCCAGATTGGACCAGTATTCGCCGCGCCTAACTGCGTCTCAGGGATGTTCCTTTGCTCTGTCGCTCGGAGTGCTCTTCCAAGACTCCCGAGTGATCCCTCGAACAGTTGAACATGCTTCCATCTGGAACTCCAAGCTCGCCCACACTCGCCTGTAGTACCCCTTTACTTGGTTAGTCAGCAAGGTAGTCCAGTCCTCCAGAGACTCTTTCTGAAGCCCCACCTCCAAGTCACCCAAGATGGACTTCGCGACTTCCTAACTCTCACTGTGACTGGACCTCACCATTCTTCCTGCGTAATACTTCTCCGAGGGCGATTCTCTGTCATGGTCGGCAATCAGGCTCCATAACTTCAACAACACGCTGAATAGTGGGTCGCCAGATATCTGTCACGCCGCCGAGGGAGCTTGTGGCAGTCTTGTAGTTCTTTCTTTGTTCCCTCTCATATTTGTTTTACACGCCTCGTAATATCCGTGAGCTTGGCGTTTAGGTGGTGTCTGGGCTTTCCTCTTAGGCCCAACTAACGGGCCTGAGCTAATCCAGCAACCCCAAACAACTCGGATTCGGTTCATGTGTGTGTGAGCCACACACACATACAATAAGAGAGCCAATCCGGTGTTGACACGTGGATTGAAACTCTTATAATCTCTAATAATATGTGTGAGAGGCCCACACACATAACATATTATAAGAGAATCAGTACACGTGTCAACACTTGATTGACCCTCTTATTGTATGTGTGTGTGGCTCACACACATGAACCGAACCCAAACAACTCCTACTTAGACAATTTTCATTGATGATAATTGGTTTGATAGTAAAACTTGATTGAGAAAAATAAATCTCTAGTAAAAAGGATTTAGAATTCACGTGCACCCAGTGCGTGTGCATTTTACTAGGATCACCAAACGCAATAAAGTTTTCATACTAAGCCCTTTTCACCATGATTCAGGCTGCTCCTCGACATCCTCCTCCACTAGGATTCTACGAGTACAAGCAGTAAAAAATGCTATATCTCAGACTATCTCAGATCACATAAACTCTCTCAGTTGCTTCTCAGGCTTTATCTCAATACCTTGGATGATCAAACCCCTCTTCCACTGCCCTCCTTTCACCTCTATCAAGCCTATATCCACCCGTCCTTCTTTCCCATCGTCAACGAAGAACTTCCCCATCTCAAGCTCCATCCATCCATCCTCTCTCTCACGTGGCGTGTGGACTTGCCCATCGATTCCTCCTGCGGCTAGCGGCGGGGCTCGGAACACCACCGAGCGGCCCAAGATCGTCAAGCGTCGCTGAGGAGGATCGCTGTCATCGGGTTGCAAGCATACTGAAGACTTGGAAACATCAGCTCCAACTTTAATCGTTGCCTCTGGGCTGGGAAGGTGAGGCCATACGATCCCGGCACTGTCCTGAATATGAGATAAGCGCCGTAAGTTGTTTTCGGAGAGAGAAATCTCGCATTGATACTGCATTGAATCTCCAACCAGCACACGGCTATGAGCTCAGCGACCTCAGCAAACCTGATATAGAGAAGAAGCACAAGAATGAGTTCAATCAGTAAAATTTCAGATGTCAAAAGGGTCCAATTCTAACTCCACAAGCATATGAATAGTATCATGCCGTACTTGTACGTATGGTCTTTTTACTGAATTTGACATGGTGTTTGTAGAAATGCCTTCAAGATTGGTTGAACAATGTGGCAAAGAGATAACTTTTTCCTGAATTCCACATGGTGTTTGTGGAAATGCCTGTGTGAGCTCATGGCCCTTAATCCGTAAAAATTGCAAGAAAATGATTTTTTATTTTTTTTTAAAGAAATATCTTTATTATCCCACATCATTCACAAACCTTGAGCTGGACCCAAATTCCACCTCCAATAACGAGGAGTATCCCCCCAAGCAATCGCCAGCCCCCTCGCAGAAATCATGAATGCTTCTTTCCGCTCAATTTCTCCAATCCAAAGCTCTGTTTTTTTTGGAGGAAAATGACCTAACTATTAAAACTAAAGACCCAAAAAAAGGAGACCTTTTTCCCCCAAAACTTGAAATTTCTCGGCAACTTACAATGTCGCCGCCATCGATGAGGATCGAGTCGCAGAGGCGAAAGTAGAGCTCCTTCTTCGATGAGAAGGCCGGCGGGGGATGGACCGCCATCGAGAGGATCTGGCGGTGGTCGGGCGGCAGGAAGCGGTCCCACACCGTATCGGACTCGGCGGCGGAGCGGAACGCGGCGGAGACCAGCGCCGCCCTACACGAGTCACGTGGCGACGTGAGGGACAGCACGTGAGCGATGCAGCACTCCGGCAGCTCGCTGATATCCATTGGTTCAGAGGAGCAGCTCTCTGTTCTATTCTTTATGTTATTATTATAGAAAATCAGCCGGATCGTAAGAATTTAAGCCAGATAGAAATTAATTAAAAATTAGGGACATTAATAATGTGAATCTATGCAGGTTAAGTTTTCATCCTGGAGTGTGACATCACACATTACTCAAACGTTACACCAATGCTTTATATTAATGGAGTATATATCAGTCATTCTTACCAATTCCAACAACGATGAAATGTGTTTTTTATAAAATAGTAATTAATTTCAAGTACGTGTTGTTTCTAGAAGACTAGAAACGGGAGCACGTGATGTCCGGTGGGAAATAAGTCTCAATTTTTATTTATTTTTTTTATTTTTCAAACAAATTCAGATAGTTACTCGGTGGACATATATGCTAGTGTGGACATAGGGTGTCAATTGGACCGTGCCGGCAACCCGGGACCGTGCCGGCAACCCGCACTGGCACAATCTGAATTGGCACAGCCCGGCTCAGGTAACACCCGAGCCAGACCAAGCCCTGGTGCGGCTCCCCTCGGGTGGGACCCGGGTCTGGTAAAGGCAGCCCAAGGCCTGAGCGGGTCGTGCCAGGCTCGAGCTCAAACCCCTCTCTGTTGGGACTGTCTCTTTGTGGCTCAGCCCGTTCCAGCCGGGCCCACAAAATCCAACGGCTCTTAGAGCCGTTGGAGGGGTTATCTATAAATCTTTTGCAGATAACCCCCAATAGCCCCCAATTAGGGGTATTTGTAAAAAAAATTTTTGAAAATACCCTCAACGGGTATATTGGGGTTATGTTGAGTTTTTTGCAGAAAAATTACAAAAATTACTCATCTTCCTCTCTATAAATACTTCATCTTTTCTATTCTATTTAACACAGCAATAATCTCTTAAATTTTCAAAAAAAAAAAAACTATAAAATTCCCTCTCTACAAGCTCTCCTTCTACAAGCTCTCTCTACAAGCTCTACAAGTTTTTAAGTTCAGAAGCTCTACAAGCTCTCAAGTCCTCAAGCTATACAAACTCAACAAGCTCTCAAGCCCTCAAACTCGACAAGTTCTCTTTACAAGTTCTTAACTCTCAAGTCCTCAATCTCTCAAGCTCTACAAGCTTCCTCGGTATTCCGGTATTTATATTCTTGTAAAATTAGAAATCTAACAAATAAAATAGATGCCAATTCTTCATCAACAGGACCTAATCAAGCTTCTGGTTTTAGACATCATGGTAGTTTATGTTTAACTAATGAATAGTGGGAAGCCCTAAATTTGCCACTGTTTGACACTCCACAAATTCTATTCACACAATACACAGATTTTAATATTTCTTCTGATATACCTAGCACTGCTCCTCATATACTTATTAGTTCTCCTGAGGTATTAGCTTTCTCTACAAAATCTTAAATTTGGAGTCTAGAAATATTTTGATAAAGTAGCTGTTAATGGAGCTAGGTGGAACTCTACTGAATTTTAGATTCGCTTTTTAAGTCGAGTCATTTCAGTAGCTCCGTCAAGCGCTCCAGTGATTAAACGCTGTTTGCTGTCCGCGCCTCCAGCCTGCTTAACCTCGCTTGGATGTTCGATTGCTTGTTATTTGCCTTCTAAACAGTTTATCTATTCTTCTATTAATGGTTGTGAAGAGTTTGAAATCTTACTCATACTGTTTTCTTGAGACTGCATGGTTTTTCGGTGTTTGTACGATCTCTTATATCGGTACAGTTTTTTTGCATCGCTTGACGTGATTTCACTTGTTATGCTAAATTTACCATGCTGTCTGTTGTCACCTGCCTGATATTACCCTCCTGTCATGCTATCACCTGACATCTGGCATGAAATACCTGACTCTTATAATTATCACAATACGGGAATGATGACCTGACATCTTGATTATCCTGATAAATTCCAGTACAAATCGTACTCCTGATACACCTATAATCCTGATTCTCCTGACTTTTTCTGCTCATTCTCGTAATCTGATAATTATTTATAAACTATAAAAAGGGACAACTTACATCGGTCTGGGGAAACTTATGAATATCAATATTCATGTTTACAGTGGTATTAGTGTTGGCCCGAAGGCCCATCACTCTAGTTTTGATGATGATCAACTCATGTAGTTATTAGTACTAATGATCTTGTGTTTAATTAGTGACAGATTTATGATCAAGATCTTAGTAGGTGCATAGCTTCAACAAAGGATTTGAAGTCAAGTTTTGGAGCTAGCACGGTTTGATCCAAGAGCCATTGGATCGTGTTTGGACCAAGTCAAGAAGATGAGAAGGCTTCAAGTGAAGACTTCAAGAAGATGAAAACTTGTGTCTAGGTTTGTTTTAGAAGATTTTATTTTTAGATAAAATGTAAAGGATAGAGTAGTTGGTGGATTGCTCAAGTACATATACACACACACACTCTTGTTTTAGTTTGTTTTTAGAAAAGACTTTTCATTTTGAAAAAATATCGTTATGGTTAAAACATATAACTTTGGTTTTTGGTGTTTCTTATATACATGTCTTTTAACCAAACCAAGTTTAGAGCTTAATGTCAAAAACATAGATATTTCACCATGTTTGTGTAGTGGATCATATCCATACACTCTATGCTTTCAAAGTTGTTTAAATATCTTGTTTTTGTATTTGGAGAAGTTTTGGAAAAACAAAGTTTAGAAAAATAAGTTTTGAAAAATATTGTTTTTCATTTGAGCCAATTTTTCCAACTTACAAAAATAGTCCAAATCTTTTATAACATGCCTTGATTTTGTGCAAGCATGTTTGTTTATCAAAGTATATTGGTAAAACTATTTTTGTAGATTTTTCTGTATTTTATGGGATTTTATTTGAACCAAAAGACCAAGTTTTTAATCCCTATTTCAGACCTGACCTGGCTTCAGCCGGTTGACCGACCCGTCGACCGACGTGCACAGACGTGCACGCTAGTTCTGGCAGGAGGGCCGGCCGACCGACCCGGTCGACCGTCCAGAGAGCTCTGCTCTCTGGAAAGGCCCCGGCCGACCGAGCGGTCGACCGGACAGAGAGACTTCCTCTCTGTATCCTGGCTCGGTCGACCGACCGGTTGACCGATGGCGCAAACGGTCTGAAATATGACCGTTGGCCGGTCGGCCGGACGGTCGACCGACAGGCCTGACAGACCCCAACGGCTACTTTTCCAGACTCTTTAAAAAGGGGCATTTGGGGGCTGTTTTTGATTAAGATTTTTGGAGACTTTTAGAGCCAGTTTTTCCTACTCTTTTCAGAGGTTTTCTCCACAAATTGAGAGCAAATATTTCCAATCAAAAAGGAAAGTTTTATCAAGAGTGTTAAAAGAGATTTCTTGAGTTTTCCTCCACCATTCTCATCCTTGTTTTCTCACACATACACTTGAGCTATCCATTATTATTCATCCTATAGGAGTGTTGTAGTGAGATTATTTTTAGGTGATCAAAGTGTTGTGATCACCAAGACTTGTTTTTTGTTACTTTGAGAAGGCGGACGTGTGTGTCCGCGGTGTTTCGAGTTCGGGTGCGAACTTGTTGTTTGAGGTGCGGCCTCGGCGAGCCGGTGGGCTTGCGGTGTGTACGGGACTAGAGAGTCCGAGGATTGTAGGTGTTGCGGCACCGAGGAGTGATCCATTGGGATCAAGCATAGTGGAAATCCTTCGTGTGTCGAAGGCGGGGATGTAGAGCAAGTGTGCTCGAACCTCGAAACAAATCCCTTGTGTTTGCGATTGCTCACTCTCTCTCTTTGTCTCTTGTTTATATCTTGCATGCTTCTATTTGTTTTATCTTTACATGCTTGATATATTGTGTACTTAATTGTTATACTTGCTTGGGTTTGTTTGCTAACACTTGTATTCAACCAAGAGAGCCAACGCGGCACCTCAACCCTTATCAAGGGGAATCTAGGGGAGTTTGTCGAGAGCCCTTCACGGAGAATTCGGCAACACTCTTGTGTTATACGTAGTGTTTAGTGTAAGAGTTTGTTTAGGTCATAATAGTTTTTACTTCCGCATTATTTGGCATTAAGTGACCATTAGATTAGCCATCACCTATTCACCCCCCTCTAGGTGACCTTCAATTGGTATCAGAGCCAAGTGCTCTGAATTTGGGTCTTACAACTGTAGGCTGTCTAAAAATCACAAAGACAAGCCATCAAAAACGCAGAGATTCAAGATCAGGCGCGTTGGCTCAACGCTCGCGTCTCAGCATCAAGGCGCGTTGGCTCAACGCCCGCGTCTTCAGCATCAAGGCGCGTCGGCCCGAAGCCCGCGTCCAGCATCAGGGCGTTGGCTCAACGCCCGCGTCTCCGCATCAAGGCGCGTTGGCTCAACGCCCGCGTCTCCGCATCAAGGCGCGTCGGCCCGAAGCCCGCGTCTCAGCAATCAAGGCGCGTCGGCCCGAAGCCCGCGTCTCAGCAACAAGGCGCGTTGGCTCGACACCCGCGTCTCGATTGCAACTACCCGGATTGCGGGGCCAATCACCGCGCATGTAGCGGGTAGTGGCCCCTCATTGTGGAGCATTTTTAGGGGGCACGATCACCCCCTAAAAACCCTATAAATAGTCCCGTCACTATTGAAGGGAGAGGATTTTGGAGAAGGAAAAAAGGAGATCATCAACAGAGAGAGAGAGAAAAGACTCTTCAGCGAGCTTACTGAGTACTAGCCGCTCTTCGCCTACCTCCTCTTCTATAGTTTTGATAGACGGAGCTGAGTTACTCCCTCTACCTGCCAGGAGAAGATCCCTCGACGGTCCAGAACGGTCATCTGGTCAACGGAGAACAAGATTCACTCTCCACCGCCACACGAAGAACCCAGCACTAAACAAAGGGGGAATTCAAGATTCAATATTCTCCCTCCCTTGTAACCGGAAGATTTAGCCGGCTGTAATTTTTCATCTGATTCAAGGAAATTTTACTTAGCCCCCTTTTTCGCGTCCAACAAGAGATGGCGACTCCGCTGGGGAACACGTTTGTCACTGACGAACAAGCCGTGGCGCAGGATGATCTCCTCCGTAGGGGGAAAATGGTCGAGACACTTGTTGTGGAGTTCGACCAGGCGAAGTATGAAGAGTTTCTCTCTTCTGGCTCCAAGAGCCCAAAGACCCGCGTCTGTCGCTGGGTCTCGGCGGGGAATGGCCTCGAAGCCCGACCTGAAGCTCTCTTGGGCGCCGCTGCTGTTGCCCACTGTGCCCAGCAAAGTCCACGCGTCAACGCCTCTCAGAAGGCCGCGCGATCCCAAGCACAGTTGCTGTTGCGACCAACTCCGGCGCACAGAAAACCCGCGTCAGCGTCTCTCAGTAGACCCGCGTGGTGAAACTCCCTGATTCAACATCAGGATGTTGTTGGTTTCTCTCCACCTCCTCGACGCAACCGGAATGCTGAGCGTCGACAGAGGAGACGTGCGCGTCAACTGCAAGTTGGAACCGTTGGTTGTCCAACTGAAGCTGGACGCAACGTACAGTCTCGCGCCTTGCCCGCGTTACGTCCAGTACGTGAAATCCGCGTTTGGCGCCCAAGCGCGCAACTCCTCAAGTTGAGTCCTCTGAAGACCACTTACCAAACGCCAGAATGAAGCTTCTGCGTCTCGTCAAACGCAGGAAGCACGCACCCAGAGACGAGGCGCCCTGCAGCCCACTCTCTCTCACGCGGCTCAGCCCGGACGCACCAGGCAGCAACGCGATACTCGCGTCTCATCTCAACAGAGACGCCAGACGCGCGTTCCACAGTCACGACGCGGAAACCGCGTCCCTGAAGTCTGCGTCCATTCTGCACAGCACATGGATGCCTCCCGTCTTCGACGTTGTGAGGCTAGTCTCTTTGATCCCTCTTCCATGGATTTGAGGGATTATCTGACAAAGAAAAGAATTGCCCACCAGGTCACTTCATCCTGCTGCTGCCAACGGCTTATCTCCATGCTTGCAGAGTGCCGTTGCGGGTCGAGTGTGCACCAGCAGTCCTTGGCTGGACAACTGACCTCGATTCCCCCTCAGCCAAAAGAAGGCGCTCCCATAGAAGGAGAGTCTTCTCTGACATTGAATACCCGGAGCTTACTGCGAACATGACAAGCAGGAGCAAGGGGAAACAACTTGCAGTCAGCTCAGACGATTCCGAGTCTGACTCTGAACCGGAAGGGGTGTATCGACACACTCGCACCCGGACGGGGGCCATTCCCCCAATTGACTATAATGCCTTAGCCCACGGCATTAGAGAGAATGATTCCCACTCCGCCGTAGTGGAATTAGGGGCTTCGAACTCTTCCGTCGAGAAGGAGACCTCTGCCTACATGACAGGCACTCCTGAGGAGACGGCAAGACGTATAGAGCAGGTCCAGAAAGCACAAATGGACATGATTATTTTCCAGCAGGCGTCGATTGACTCCCTCAAGCAGGCAATTGCACAACTGCTGGAAGACAGGAGGAAATCTCCTCCTAGGAGGTCAAAGGGCAAAGGGAGAAGGGAGGAAGCTCATCTTCCGAACCTTCTGAGGAGGCGCGACGATCTACTTCAAATTCGTCCAAATCTTCGTCGCACGACCCAGAAAAGGCTCATACTAAAAGAATGAGTCAACTGGAGCAACGCCTCAATGCCCTTGCCAGTCGCAAAGACCTCCAAGAAGTTGGGAGTGGTCCGGCCCTATCCAGCTGAGTGGGATCTAGTCCCGTACCCTCCTAAGTTCAAGGCTCCAATCCTCCAAGCCTTCGATGGGAAGGGGTCCCCTAATCAGCACATCTACTACTTCAAATCTCAAACCGGGAATGTAGTAGATAATGACGCCATCCTGGCGCGACTATTCATCGGCACCCTGAAAGGGTTGGCCTTTGAGTGGTTCATGAAACTCCCGGAAGGTTCTATCAAGAACTGGGGCGATCTGGAGAAGCTGTTCTTAACACGTTTCTTCGAAGATGACTCCGAAGTCACGATGCCCACCCTTTTAGCTACCAAACAGCGGAGAGGGGAGTCCGTCAAATCTTTTGTGGAAAGATTTCGGAACACGGCACTCCGGTACCCAAGCGGTATGACCCAGGCCACCCTGGTGGAAACATGCCGCCACAATCTCCAAACCTCACTCCTTGCTCAAATAGGAGTTGCTGAAAGCCGCACCTGGAAAACAATTAATCCAACAAGGTGAACAGGCTGAGGAGATTGTCGCCCGTGTCCGAGCGGAGGAAGGCAAGCCGCGGCCGGAAAGGTCGACAAGGCGTGCACCGGCACCAGACACATCCCTCCAAACAAAGCGGAAGGATAACTTGGCGACGGAGACCAAATCCCCCACCAAACCTCAAACAGGCAGGGCAAGTGGCTCTTCAAGCCAGCCACGCCCCAGCAAGCAGTATTCCTTCAAGGAGGAACATGTCGATTCGCTCTTCAAGCTACTCAACAAGAGCAATCGGCTGAAACTCCCTGAAGTTAGACGCCCAGAGGAAGTCGGCAAGACCGACAATCCCAACTACTGCATGTACCACAGGATGTTGGGACATCCTACCAAAAGCTGCTACGTCTTCAAAGACATCCTTCAGGCTTTGATTGACGCGGAGGTGCTAAAGCTCCGACCAGAGCAGAAGAAGGTCACGGCTAATGTGACGTCGGTTCTCCAGTTCGGGAGACAACCTCCAACGCCTGCGGGGGTAACTCCTATTCCAAGGGGAGAATTAAGAGTGGTCAACACAGATCCTCACCAGCAGCAGGAGAAGGGCTTGGTACCCGTCCCTACGCCTCAAGGGAAAATTATGTGGGTCCACCCCGACCTAGTGGACAACCAGCAGTGGACTACTGTAACCAACAGGAAGTCCAAAGGCAAGGCAAAAGCTTCATCCTGCCATGTGGTATGTGCCTCCTCCCGAGAAGCAGAAGATGATGTTCCCTCACTGACTGATTCAGAAGAGGAAACAATAGTCTTGGCCGCAGAGCCCAACCAACCAATGAAGGGGACTCGTTCAGGACAGCCCTACTTGAAGCAATACGGCGAAGTGGCGGCAAACCCTCCACAACCGGCTGCAGAGCCAACTAGGCCCTCCACGAAGCCACCTGTGGAGAAGCAGAAGGAGACTCGATTCTCTCGAGCCCTTCAAAGAGGCATCGCGGAAGGGTCTTCGTCACCTTACCGCTTTGATGTCCTGGCTCAGCTGGCCAACATCCCGCACGCATTACCTTGTATGAACTTCTTAGACTATCAAAGTCGACCAGGGAAGCTCTGCAAGAAGCTCTGGCAAATGCTGAGGTCTTCATGACCCAGGTGCCGAAGGAGGAAGATGTAGAGGATTGCCTCCACACTTCCCAGAATGCCCCCTGCATCACCTTCACGGCAGATGATATGCAGGTGAAAGGGAAGCATGATCGACCCCTGTACTTCACAGGTTATATCGGATCATCTGATGAACCACATTCAGGTAGATCCAGGGTCCGCATTGAGCATTATGCCCCGCCGAGTCATGCAACACCTCGGCATCCCTACCCACCGTCGAGCCCTACACAGACGACCATCTACGGGTTCAATGCCAATGGCCCCGTCCGATGGGGAAAATCAAGCTCAAGTGCCAGATTGGGAGCCTCAAGTCGGAGGTGACGTGCTACGTCATTGATGCCGACACTTCCTACAATCTGCTGCTGGACGACATGGATTCACCGCAACTCCATCGTTCCCTCCACTCTTCACCAAGTCATGAAATACATTGACTCGAGTGGGAAGGTGCAAACGTTGGTTGCCGAAAGGTATCCGTTTAAGGGGTCGAAAATTATTTCACGGACTCCCTCCTATATCAGGATCCGGTCGATGAAACCCCGCAACTGGAGGTGCCAGACTCTGGTAATGAGGCTGACACTGAGCCCGAGCAAGAAAAGTGCCTGTGGGAGTTAGAACCACTTGTAAAGAGCACTAATAAGCTCGATGTTGATAATACCACCGACGATGCAGGCGGTTGGTATATTAATGAGAATCTAGATTTTGAGTATTTTTCTGCGTGTGCATCCGATTCAATACCGTCGGATACTACTACCGACGTAGACGATGACATCTGGTCGGCAATGGATGCTTTGACATCATTGCATGTACCAGTAAAATCATCTTTCGGGACATACCAGGATAATGGTGATGCGCAGGAATCTATATTCATGGTTCCGACAAGACGAAAAGGCCAAAAACCAATCCTGTTTGGGCGAATGACGACTGAACCAACCCCCGCGAAGAATCAGAAAGTGAGGAGGAATCCCCTCAGCTCAGTCATTATGAACCAAAAACGCTCAAAATGATGAAATGCATGGGGTATGACCTAACCAACAGACCCGGGTTGAACTTCGGCAAAGGAAGAAGAACGCTACTTCACTCCTTTGTTCCGAAAGGGAAGGCCCCCGATTATTATCATCGGACGCGCAGGGGGTTGGGCTATGTATCAACTCCGTCCCGTCAGCCTCCGATTCTCAAGAATCGTCGAGCAACGATTACTCTTCAGACACATCATCTTGGGAGTCAGATGTCAGTGTCGGCAACATCTTCAAGGAACTTTTCAGTGAACATGGTTTCGACAAGCACCTGGAAGATGGAAATGAAGAAATGATCCAATCTGATACAGATCCTTGGATCAAACATTTAAATGCTCTTTGGGATCCCGCTTTGAACAGCGTGAGCCACCCACAGAAAACAAGGTTGTTCAGATTAACCTAGGAGATGAGGCTAACCCCCAAGCCCATCTTCATAAGTGACGGCCTGTCACCTTCAGAGAAGAAGGATCTAATATCTCTTGTACAAGAGTATATAGACGTCTTCGCCTGGAATTATGAGGACATGCCAGGAACTCGATCCTCAAGTGGCCATGCACCGCCTCAACATCAATTCGGACGTAAAACCTGTCAAACAACAGCAGCGACAGTTCCGTCCCGAAATAATGGAAGCAATTCAATCAGAAGTTAGAAAGCTCATCGATTCTGGCTTCATCCGGGAAGAACAACATCCCGACTGGGTAGCCAACATCGTCCCCTTGTTCCAAGAAGAAGGGAAGATCAGGATCTGCATCGACTTCCGTGATCTAAACGAGGCCTGCCCCAAGGACGAATTCCCATTGCCAATCACAGATGTCATGATTGACAATACTTGTGGATTCGAACGAATGTCCTTCATGGACGGATTCTCAGGATACAACCAATCAAATGTATCCTGATGATGAAAAGCACACCTCCTTCAGGACACCCCTAGGAGTGTATTGCTACACCGTCATGCCCTTCGGACTGAAGAATGCAGGGGCAACATATCAAAGGGCCATGAATGCCATTTTCCATCAGCAAATACGCAAAACGGTGGAATTTTATGTTGATGACATCGCGGTAAAAAAGCCGCGCTAAAGGCGATCACGTAGCAGACCTGAAGGTGGTCTTTGACATCATGCGGGCTCATCAATTGAAGATGAATCCCACCAAGTCCTTCCTGGGGGTAGCCAGTGGCAAATTCCTAGGATTTGTTGTGACTTCCACAGGAATCCATTTGGACCCGGAAAA
>JAVJIF010023270.1:0-48819 GCA_038442645.1 Agave tequilana
TTCTCTGCTAATCAACATACTTTAAGATTTTATGAAACTGGTTCAGATTTATAGATCACCCCTGCAGAATTTGCAGAACTATCCATGTAATTTGGAAACACCTTAACTTTCTTACACATGCTGTGATTTAGGTGTTTTAGAATGTGATAGAATGATCGTTTTATTCTCTTGATCTTGAAATAGAAAAATACGGTGTTTCAAACTTCTAAACTTATCAAATTTACTGAATTTTCCTATATCAACTACTCACTCAACGGTGGAGTTCCTTTCCCCACATTCCCCACTTAATATTAATAAAAAATAAATCACTTGACTATAAAAGTAGGATATAAACACAGAATATGGAAGAAAAAAAAAATTAAGCACTGTTCACATGTTTGAAGGAAAAAGAATCCAACGAGCAGGAGCACACCCACATCGGTCAGTTCTCAGCATCGAATGCTAGAAGATCCTGCTGCATGTGGACAACAATGCAGTTGGTGCCGTTTAGGGCCTGCTTGGATCCCGATTACAAATCGGGAAATCTGAGCTTGTGTCGCGTCAAATAGAAATCCTAAGAATTTCTACGTCTCTTATAATGAGAGATCACTTATAATGAGAGATCACGTAGGAATTCTGTGATCCCATCTATCATCGTCATGTTTTTTTTCTTTTCATGAGCAAACAAACACTCTTATTAGATTTGAGTGACGTGACTGATGGAGTCAGGCTTTTCTCAGTTCAAAAATAACAAACAAACAAGGCCTTGAGCCTAGAGCTTATTTTATGAATTTTACAGTCAAATCATTCTTCACTAAGTAATTTTTCCCCCCTCCTCTCTTGGGTACCATATTCCTTCACTATTGGAATCTTGGCACTACTCTGCAAATATTTCAATGTTCACTGCATATGCAAATACAACAAACTGGAACAGAGCTCGACCGCGCCCGCGCCACTCTATGCAATGCAGCAGTGAAAGGCTAAAGAACTGCAGAATTTTGTAACACATACTACTAAAAAGCAAAAGAGTTTTCACAGCTGCAGGTGTTCAGAACCTCCCAGGTTAGCTACATTATTCTGTACATGTTGATGGGAGGGTGGACAGGATGCTTGATCTACCTTGTGAGAGGCTTATAAAGGACTACCGTCACATACTTGGACCGGTATCTGTGAGTGAGCCCAAGGGCGACCACTGACCGGGCAGCCCACCCTTTCTCGATGAAGAGGTGGTCGAGGACGACATGCTGGGGCTTCTCGGAAGCAGATCCATCCAAGTTTTCGGGGCCCAGAGAGGTGAGATGCATCTGCGGTGGGAGGGCCGGTGGCTCCTTTGCAAACTCCTCTTCCTCGGGGAACGGGTGAGCGTAGCTGTTGAATGGGGAAGAAGGGGGCCCGAATTCTTTAACACTTTCAATGTTTTCAGGAACAATGTCCTGGATCAAAAACGAGAAATATCATGTCCAAACAGACACTGTTAAACTCATCTTCTTCTTAATGTGAATCAACAATTTGAAAATGACAACTGTTGGCTTCAAAAAGTTAGCATGCTTAAAGCATTGGTTAGTGAACTTCGCTGAGCCAAACATAAACTCCAGCATGAGGATGGTTATAGCATCTCTCTCTGGTGGTGAGTACAAGCACAGGAGATGCATGGTGATAATATCTGCCTGGATGATCTAACTCCAACCTCAACGCCTCTAATAAATGATCTGCACGAGTCATGTCGATCTCCATGGCCTGAAACCTAACTAGATTCAAACACATGCACTTTGAGTACCGCTTGTCTATGGATGTAGTACTCACATTACCTTACTGCTCTTTCACAACCACTAGATGCACAAGAAAATGTGTATCAACCATATGATTTTTCATTTAATACGGGCATGGCACCTGATAATGCCATGCCCTTATTAAATTTGATGTTCCTTGTACATCTTCCTATAGACAAGAGGTTAGAAAAATATACAGTCCCAATGAATTCTGAAATTACACTTGATCACCCCAACCTTACCAACAACCCAAAATCTGCTTAGGATGGCCAGTGAGGACACACTCATTGATAAAAAGATGGGAATGGGTTGTGGGAAGTCCCAAGTTCAAGCGTTGGCTACGGTCTATATTCCACACACACACACACACACACACACACACACACACACACACAACTGCACTTAGAATGAAGCAAGATTTCCACACAACTGGCTCAACTTGCATAATCTGTACCACATAGCTATATATTAGTGGCATGGCCTGGTGGTTAGTGTTAATTCTACGCCCTTCCACAAAGATGGAAACTGGATAATTCCTCTCTCCATGATCACCTACTTACTTTTTGATATCTGAATTTACCTTTTCTTCCCTTTATTTTTTCTATCAGAATTTTATTTCTATGTTTGGTTTGGACAGACAAATACTAACCTGAAACATTTTCTCAAGTCCAGGCCAAAACTAAAATCTAGGGTTATACTGTAACGTGAGTTGTTAGGTGTCTAAGGAAAAAAAACACGATAAAAATCTTATATGAGGTTTATGACATGCTCGCAGAAAGATATAAAGGGTCATACAATGATAATATGAATACTCACATTTACATCGAGAATGTTGGAAATCTGCCCGTTCTCATCAGCAAAGGAAGGAAGATCAGGAATGTGTCTCAGTTTTCCATCTACGAAAACTTGTAGTGATAGATTCCAGACGGAAGGACCAGCAGGATGGAATGATCTTTGCCTGACCTATGCAATGCCCTCCTATAAATACGCGCAGATTTTAGAGACTTTTCTCTTAACCTAAAAAATCATACATCTTTCAGAGGTTCTCTTTATTGAAGATAGAATACCTCGACTTCCAGTTATCCCATGATCCTTCTACAGCAACTTCATTTCCCGCATAATTCCATGTGATCAATGTGGGGATCCCCTTTCGAGGGGCTGTGTCTGAATGTCCATGACTGTCGTTTGTCCCTGATAGCTGATTCCAAACTGGTGGTGGGGCATCAGGTCTCTGCAAGGGAGCGACTGGAACCTGCAAGAAAAGACACCTTGACAATTAGCCATAAGCATAAATGGAAGATGAAAGTTGAAAATATGAATTTTCTGCCGATGAAGTGAGAATAATTTCATAAGAACTTTTGTACACACTGCCCTGATTCTGCTTCCATTTCAGGGAACTGATACTAGAACTGTCGTGAGGACATGCAAAGCCATGGCTATGTATCATTATACGGTTAGGCAGGGTCTATCCACCAATTCTTACTGGCAGCTAGAAGAGAACTCTCCACATAGTTAAGCAGTAACAATCAGTTATTAAGTACTACATGGGATTGCCAAGCATATTGGAAGCTTATGAAAAAGTTTTGTTTTCTAAGCAACGACAATATGTTTAAGCATCAAAAGCAAATTAACATAGAATAAAGAGCAAAAAAGATCTCAAAGGTCTGGAACCAGCTTCTTGGCATTTACTACAAACTCCAAAGAACTTCTAGATCATTTTTGATGATTTATTGAAAAGTCCTCTCTGGTTCTCAGATCTAAAGTTGCGAGGAGAAAGCTGATTTCCAAATCTTGAACAAATTTATACCGTTAATCCAAATGATATATTCGTCCATAATCTACTCTCATTGAGTCACCTACTCTCATAAATCGAGTCACAATGTACAGAATTTGCTCAGAAGATCTGTTCTAAGCACAAAACGTTCCTCATGGAGAAAGGCAGAAGTCACCAAGAGAGGTCAAATAATCACCATACTCCGCCTTTTCCATGTTTATACTACTTGAAGCTCTTGAGATTCTTGACAGTATTTCATATATTTAATGGACATTAAAACATGACAAGTTAAAAGTTTTCTAGGGATGTTGGCTAAGATTTCTACGCGAAAACCAGTTCATTTATTAACCTTACTGTATATGAGATATACTAATATATTAAATTATTCATGAAAATTGAAGGGTTTCAATTCTGACAGCAACGTAGCTCCAAAGGCCAGTCTGGGTGATCGAGGAGGTGCGCAGCCGAGGGCACCAAGGTATATTGACATTTGACATCCTTATAGAGAATCTAGTAGGTATTTATAAAGGTTGGGTTGAATGGCATCGATTTCAAAAGTGTCACAAACAATTTAAACTGCAAGACAAATGCTAAAGTTTACTCTTCCTAAAAATCTAGGTAACAAAGCCAAAAAGTTCCCCATTCCAAGAGTCTTTCACATTTTATTTGGGGCACAGAGTTTTGTACATATCATATCACCTATAAGCTCCACAATCCATTTGACATTCTGACATCCAGTTTTTATGAGTTTGTACATCTGTTACATGCATGAATCCTATAGCATGGGCACAGGATCATTTCTAAACATCTAGCTGTATTTTGTTGCAAAATAAGAAAGACATCAATTTCAAATTTGTGCTAACAATGAAAATTGGTAGCAAAACCAAAACATGCCATCTTAAATGACCAAAAAACTCCACGAATAACCATAACTTGATTGTCTTATTTATATTGCTTTTAACGGATGAAAATCAGTATCATACTTTCTTTAGTCTCTGGATTGTGTTGCAACATAAAAAAAGAAAAGAAAAGAAAAAAAAACCTTCAAAGTTTTATCTTCCACAGACAATAAATAAATGAATTCATACTTCTCCCCTCAAAGCTATCTACATTAGGGTATTGTGTTCGACTTGGGGCACCATCCCAAAAGACTAACCTTCTAGGTGGAGTTGCCCAAATATTTATATATCCAAGACCATTCTCACGTCTAACCGATGTGGGACTATTTGTTCGACCCAAATCCTAACAATTCCCCCATCGAACAAAGAGTCTCCCTGCAAGCTCAACTATCTTCACACTGAAAGATTAAATGTTCCATCGAGATCCAACTCTTCACTGCGTGAGGTGGCGGCACGCCTTATATGAAGTACCAACTGCAGTCGGTCACTTCTCTACACCGCGTGATAGACCGCGTGACAGGCGTGTGCCTATTGCAAAGGAGCACCACTGTCAAATTTCTCGAGAGCCCAACATTAGCTTCACAGGGGCCTATTGCGCCTTTTTGCGCCAGTGGGGTGGGCAGGCCCATTGCGCCTTTGCGCCGTGGGGGGATCTACATCGTCGAACATCACCCACACACACGACTAAGTTCGGGGAATGGCTCTGATACCACTTGTTGGACTTGGGGTGCCATCACAAAAGACTAGCTTTCTAGGTGGAGTTGCCCAAATACTTATATACCCAAGACCATCCCCACGTCTAGTCGATATAGGACTATTTATTCGACCCAAATCCCAAAATTTTGTAGCAAGTTTTTTTTTTTTTTTTTTTTGCTTCCCTGGTTCCATTTTAAACATAGGTGTTTTCACTCACTAATTAATTTAAAATTCATGGAGCAAAAGTTCCAAACTAGTTCCAAATATGCTCTTTTTATACACATTGAAAGCTGCATACTTCCTTTCCTTTTCCGGGGCTTCAAATATTGTTCATACATGCACTACTGTCAAAATTGTCAGACCACTCTAGGCAAAAGCTTAAGCTTATGCATTGCGGTCCAACAATATATTGAACAAACTTAAAACTTACACTCCCCCTCAGGTGAGTTTCAGCCATGTGAAAAGGCCTCCAAGGACTCACTTGAAAAGGCAGAACAAATTTGAACCATACTCCGAATTTCCAAAATGAGGTTTAAACCGAAGATCTCTAGAAAGCTGGTGACTCGGACATCACGTGAGATAATCATCTTATCAAAAAACCTTATGCCAATAGGTTGGACTCGGAGGCCTATAAGGCGTGGTCTCAAATATTGGCTGATTTTGATGTATACCGCCCATACCGTATCGGGTTTTTAGGTACATGATACAATATTAAGCTATAATATCGGTTGGTATTGACCAACATTGATACTAAAAACCATTGGCCAATGCCGATACATCGCGAAAAGGTAAAGCAAGCAAGCATAACATAAATAATTCATTAGACTTGCACAAGTTTGATACAAGCTGCCGTAGCTTTGTTTGGTAACCAACTTTAACATTCAGATATTTTTTAATATAAAATCCAGACTTTTATTATTTCCTGTAACATTTTAAAAGAACCACATCTTTCTAAAACACTGAAACTTTCTTGGCCTGAGGGTTGATACTTTAATCTCTCATTTGATGTTTTCTGTTGGCATGCTAATTTTGTGGTAGCATTAATTAATTGCAGATCACATTTCAAACACATCTGCAAGCCTTGTGCTTCTTCCTTTAACCATGGTTTTGTACATCCAATATAGATTAATTTCCTAAAGAAAATTTCCAATATAGATACATATTAACCATTTATCTATTGGTTCCTGGCTTGTTCAATCCAATCTCCTATATCGTTTTTATCATTTTTATTTTTATTGAAACAAGATAATTTTGAGAAAATGCTGAATGCATTTTTTAATGGCTTTAGCATTTTTTTTAATGGGTGACCCTACCTCATTTGAATATAATGGATTTAAAAGAAGAGACTTTGTGCTGTGTGTGTAGGCGCGCGTGTTTGACCCGGAGAGAGATGTATGTTAATTTCTTCATCTCAGAATATTCATCCTGGCAAACACCGCTGCAGCATACATACTATCTTTTAAAGGCCTTGCAGCTAATACATGAGCCTGAAGAAGGCAATACATTGATTATTTACAATATACAAGGAGTTAATCATATTCTTGCGTCGGTTAAGCCCAAGATTCATACAATTATACTTTAATGCATGATTTTCCAATAAAATATGTTTGAAGAGTAAGCAAAGGTACGCTAGAAGTAATGATTTTCTAATATAATAATTTAAAATTTTATAGGTAGAATTCAAAATGGTGTATTCAATTGGGTTTTTGCAGTGACATCCAAGCTTGCAGCTGAGAGGAAAGGCATGGGTTCCGTTGCGGGTTGGGAAACATAACTTTTTCTTTGGGAAATCTGGCACATGTTAGTTTTTCTTAGTTGATTTGTCAACCAAACATGCCCTTATCCAAAATGCTCATCGCATCTTCCAGGCTTGAAGAAGCTGACAAGTTGATACCAATATGTGTGAGTTTCCACATATTTGATTCTTACATTGTCCTCGCTGTGGTTTCCCACATTCCTAGTTTAGGAGAAGACAATCCACAATATTAGAGTTCTTGACAACATAGGTTGGGAAAATGGGACCAAAGACTCAACAAGAAAGTTTTGAGTTTGAATTTATATTTAGGCCTATAATTCCCATTCTTATGTAATTAAGAGCTAAACCATTTCCCCCCTGTCTTGAGCTTGGAGTTGACAAAATTATAGTTTGGCCAGGTTCCTGTTCCAGTCTGGCTAAATGAATGGAATGTGTTTGGGCTAGGCATGACCTGATAGATTGTCTTATACTACGTATGAGCCCAGAAATTAGCTAATGGTTACAACAACTTAGTTCAAACCTTTAAGACTCCATAATTCTTTCCACTTGCTAAAGAAAATATAAATTCTACGATTGGATGGATACAACTATTTGTATTGTGATGCTTTGCCAACATGGTCATACCCATATGCAAAGATCATAGGCCCTTCTGCTACTGTATCTGAATGGAAATTCACGTTGTGCACGTATCTGCATCGTCATGCGAAACCAATGTTATGGCCACAAAATCATAGAATAACTGTGTTCCTTGCATGTTGCAAACCAAATTGCATGGAAAAGGAAAGATGTGAAATCTCTTTGAAATTTTAAGTCAACCAAATTGGAATCATTCTACTATCTCGTCATTCAAATTGCATAAGACCAAGGTATGAAATCTTGATATCAACATCAGTCGTAGGTTTTTGGTAAAATCTGCAATGTCAGGATAATTGGCCGTTTGACTTGATGGCATTTGCAATGTCGGTATTGACTAGGTTGGATAAGCAATATTGTTACCGGCTATGTAAGAGTACTGGTATCAGGCAATACTGCAAACCTTGTATGGACAAAATTAACCAAATTTGAACAGAAGAAAACAGTGGAGAAAATTATAAAAATGCAAGCACGATTTCCATATTCTCTACAACATCAACAATAGCAAGGAATGAAATTCAAAGAAGCTCCAAAATTTAAACAAATTCAGTACCTAAATTAATGTAGTCACCATAAAATTCTTTCATCTTTCCTCTTCTCCTTCAGTAAGAACTTTGGAGAATTACGAGAGCTTAATGTTCATGTCCAACAAGGTTGATTACTCACCAAAATGCCTTATCGATTTATTACAATCCCTTCAGTTTCCATAGTTTCCTCGGCCAGAATTTTAACAACCTATTCAAAAGCAAATATCAGGTTGGCAACCAGTAGCAAGATTTCATCCAAAATTTTCATGAATCTTTGTCCCACATTGATGACCCCACATCTGCCAAGGCGTGCCAATGGTGCCCAATTATTATTAGACTAGGATATCACCGTCGGGCGGTAGGAGATCGACCAACGGCGGCTGCGTCGGTGAGAGAGAAAGAAGAGGGTGGAGAGAGAAGGGGGGATGGAGGGGGAGAGGGGGAAGAGGGGAGAGGGGAGAGGCGGAGAGCCAGAGAAAGGGGAGGGGGAAGAGGGAGGGAGAGGCAGAGAGAGAGGGGAGACAGATGGACGGACACAATTTAGGGAGAAAACCTCCCTTCGGATGGTTTTAATAACCAATCCTAATTTTTGGGACTTGATTCTTAAAATTGTATCCAAAAATCTAAATCTGAATAGAAAATCCTCTACTAGCGTATCGCTATTGTCAGTGAAAAACTGACTGATCGGTCGGTAGAAAGATGATGGGTGAGGAAGAAGGAGGGAAGAGGGAGAGCTTAGAGAGAGAAGAAGAAAGATGTTGATGCTGCTCTTTCTCTCTCTCGCGGATGAAGACGTACGGACGGATAAAGTTTCTATACGAGTCACGGGAGAAAACCTCCTTTCGATCGGTTTTAACTAGTCGATCTTAATTCTATTACTAGTATACCGTTGTTGCGGTGAGAAACAGAGCGGCGGCGATGGAGGAAGAAGAGGCGGCGGCTGGAGGGAGGGAGGAGGAGGCGGCGGGGGGGCTGCTGCTCTCTCTCGTGTGCGGATAAAGACATACAAATGGATAAACAACTTTTGTGAAAGAGTTACGGAAGAAATCCTCCTTTCACTCGATTTTGTTAAAAAGAACACTTGTAACGTTTTTCGAATTTCCATACTCACCGTCTCTGACCTCGGTTATCACCAACACTGAAAGTAATCTTAACTCACATTACAGAAAAAGAATACTATTAATTAACAACCAAATTATAGACAAATCACCACCAAATATATAACTGACAAGGCATGAAATCAAGAATTCCACAGAAAATACCGAAAAAAGAATCATTTTTTTTTTCTGTTTCCACGAACTAAACTCAGTCATTACTACAAAACACAGTTCCACTCGAGTTACAGCTAAATTCGAGTAAAAACGGAAATTCAAGAAAACTACAGACACACAGTCAATAATTCCATTAAAAATCCAAAAAAAAAAACTTTTGAACGTCTAATTCACCTGAGGAGCGAACAAGAAAGGGGATCGGGACCTCCCCGGGCTCCCATGCGGCGAGCTCTCCACGCCGGAGAATCTTCCGGGTTTCCCATGACCGTCCGATCTCCCCGCGGTCGGATCCCCGCCGTCCGCTCCGCCCACGCTCGCATTGTTCCCCATCTCGCGCGATCTGGACCCGCATCAAAAATTCGATTCGAAAAATAGAGAACCAAAATAAGAACAATTGTAATTACTATTATAGGAAAAATACCACTGAGGGTTGCCTTTATTTACGGAGAAGGCCACACCGGCGGGTTCACCGGAGGGGGAGGGGGGTTTCGGGAATGCAGGGGGGCTGTCCGGGGGTTATTTACGGCGAGTGCCACCGCATTGGCGCCGGAGAGAATGAAGGCACGAGAGGGAGAGAGCAAGGAGGAAGCGATAACGTGGCAAAAGCACGTGTGGTAATGACACGTGTAAAGGTCTCTTGGGGCTGACAGCGGCTTGCAGCGACCTTTTCGGATGGGAGCGAAGCTGCAATGACGGATTTGCCCTTTTGTTCTTCTCTCGGACAGAAGATTAGGAAGGACTTAATTTGCAAATTAACTGGACTAATAAAAAAAAGTTTAAATACTTTTACCCCAAAACGGGGGAAACGCCTCTTAAACGATAGTTATCTATTATTTTATGAAATGAGTCTTCCACGCTGGGATTTTTTTTTTTTTACCCATGCAATGTGTTATTTATGTTTTTATGTTACATGCAGTTTTTATCCCAATAATAGATTTAGGGCAGAAACATAGGAGTTGTTTGGATGCAGACGGAAGTAAAGAAGTAGGACACCTCATTTCTCACTTTTATTGTCCATCTAAATAACAGAAGTGAAAAATAAGAAAACTTTTTTTTTCTTCTTTTTATACATCTCTTTTACGCAATCATTTTCCTACTTTTAAGGTGTTACTGTTAATTTTGTGATCATGTAAATCTCATTTGTAATAAGTTGTATCTCAAAACAGTTAATTTTGTGGTTATGTAAATCTCACTTCCATTCTAATTACAGTCCAAATTTTTTTCATAAATTAAATTTATTTTAATATTATTTTACGATCAATTTTGTGGTCAACTTTTTCACTTTCACATTATTATCTAAACACCCAAAAAGATACAACATTTTGCAAACCACACTTCCCAACAGTTTTCAAATACCGAAAAATTTACTAACTAATTCTCAAGTCCCGAAGAGAATTATTACTATTTCCTCACTTCCACCTCTAACCAAATAGCCCCATAATATAAAAAGAATCAGTCAAAAGTTGTTTGATTTGAAAATTTTGGACAACCCGGTGTCCTTCAGAAGAGAGTTGCAATGTAAGCACATGGAAGTAGTTTATTTCTTCTTTTTTACTTTCATTTTTCATGTTTGAGCTGAATTTTGCACTTTAATTATTGTTGATATAATCTCATTATACATTAGAAGCTATTAGACATGGTGTAGTTTTGTTGTTGCAGATAAAATCACTATTGAAAATTTCATGGTCCACGACTGTCTAAATTTATATAACTGATTTTTTTTAAAAAAGAAAAAGATATAAAAATATAGATATGCAATATTATTTTTTCTAAACAAGAACCTCAGTTGTCATGGTGAGAAAAGGTTGAATAAAATTTATGTAATATTAAAAACATACTAAAAGGTCCCAAAGATTTCCCAATTTTGCATGAACAAACCAACAATGCGACGGGAGCACTGGGAAAGGGCAAATTTGTCATTTCGAAAGGTGCACGGGAGCGATAAAGACGCGCGCGAAAAAATAGTGGGGTCGTCCTTATCCAATTCAGTCCTTCATCTTTATCTTTCTGTGTCTACTCTTTGCTGGTCTTAAAATTTTAATAAATAAAATTCCTCATATTTTATTCCAAATTGTACCGTCTAAAGGATGCTGTTGGAGCCGGGCATGATACAGAGCCGATCCGAGACCCGTTTCATGTTAAAGTTCTTCTTCTTCGTCTTCCTTTTTTTTTTTTTTTTTTTTTTTTCCTTCTCTTTTTAATTCAAAAGAGGTAAGTCACACGTTTCATTGAAAAGATGGTTAATGAAACATACAAAAAGACCATTTCTCACAGTAACTCTCACTTTTTTAAGTAGTACAATTTGTAAAAAAACACTAGATTACCGAAATAAAAAACAATGCATAGAGACTTGGAGTTGTTCTCCTGCCGTTTGTAGTTTTTGTACTCTCGTGACTAGTTTCTGAATGTTTTCTGGATAGGAGAGTTTTTGATGTTTTGTGGAGTGTAGTCAAGCGAGTCTTGTGTCATTATAGGGGTTGTTTGGTTGCAAGGAAGTGGACGGAAGTAAGGAAATAGGGAAGTATAATTGCTCACTTCCCTATCTATCCAAACACCGGAAATAGAAAATAAGAAAATCTCTTTTTCTTTTCTCTTTTCTCTTTTACACAATCATTTCCTCACTTTCAGAGTGTTGCAGTTAATTTTATGGTCATGTAAATCTCATTTGTAATAAGTTGAAGCACAAAACAGTTAATTTTTTGATCATGTAAATCTCACTTGCATTCTAATTACAGTCCATTTTTATTTTTCTAAATTAATTTTTATTTTAATATTATTTTACGATTAACTTTGTGGTCAACTTTTTTACTTTCACTTTCACATTACCATCCAAACACCGGAAAAGACAAAATATTTTCCAAATCACACTTCCCAACAACATCCAAACACCAGAAAACTTACTAACCAATTCCTAAGTTTCAAAGGGAATTATTACCACTTCCTCAATTCATCACTTCCTCACTTTCACCCTTAACCAAACAGGCCCTATATTCTCTTTAACGAAGCGACATGAGCTTCTCATATTTTACTAAAAAAAAGAAGAGACATGAGATGAGAAAGTTTGAAAGGACTTGGTGTTTTCAAGAAGAGCCTAGAGGTTATACTTGTGAGAAACAAAGAAGATCAAAGAGGTGGGGCTAGTGAGATTCTCATTGATGGCTTCATTGAACTTCCAGTTGGTACATATGGTATTTTCCTAGTAATAATAACACGAGAATCTGTTTGCAGCTTTGCTACAGAGATGCAGTGCAGAATGCATGCAGGGGATAAGCTTGGACCAACAAGTTTGCTTCAGAGAATCTGGCATCATTATGTGTTCAATTTCATGCTAACCAAGAGTGATTTCATGTCACACATGAAAGAAAAAGAAGACATAATAGAAATCATAAACCAATAATATAAATGTTGGGAGACAGAGAGAGTCCCCATCAAAGGTCTACGTGAGACTATGACGAACAGAAAATGTTGAATAAATCTAGCAATAAGCACACGAGGAACACCAAGATTTTAATGTGATTCGGCCACAATTCAGAGTTACGTTCACAATGTTGTGCGCAGGACAACAACCTCTCTGAGGAATCCACCAACCAGGCTGAGACTGATATAGCCGGAGACGTACCCAACACGACAAGAACAATCGAATTGTTGTGCGCAGGACAACAACCTCTCTGAGGAATCCACCAACCAGGCGGAGACTGATGCAACCGAAGATGTACCCAACACGACAAGAACAGAGAAACAATAGAGAAAAGCAATCAACACAGTATTTAACGAGGTTCAATAACATGCCTACATCCTCAGGGCAAGAGAGAGATCTTATTGATTCAACAATCAATTACAACTTATTCCTTCTTCAAGGAATTTTTAATGGAGATTTTCAGTGAGATACAATACATGAGGGCTCTAGCCCTTATTTATAACCACAGAGTCCCTGGGTTTTAGGAAACCCCAGCTGAATTCGATCCCAACCAGAAAAGGAATCCGAATCTATAAAGGACAGCAGAAAACGCGTCTATCGGTCGAACGGCCGGCCGACCATGCCGGTCGACCGTCTCCAACTGAGACTTGACTCCTTTCAATCGGTCGACCGGCGGTCGATCGCTTCCCTGCACCGGTCGACCGGGCGGTCGACCATTCTGCGTTTGTGCACCTCGTGCACACCGGTCGACCGGGTGGTCGACCGACAGCCTGCTGCATCCGCCGTTTCTCGCTCCTTTGTCTTCCGATCTCTATGCTATCTTCTTCTATCTCATCTATCTCCTCTCTCCCTACACACAATGTGAGAGAGAGAGATATTATATTAGTTAATACAACATACAACATCCTCTCGAAGCTACGACAAATTTGAAGATCAACAAGAGCAAGCTGCTTTCAGATAAGGAGAAGATCGTCAAACTTAAATGTCAGGCTTCGTCGATCTCAAAGTGGGGATGCGCTCTCGTGGTAATCGCCGGAAGGACTACCCACTCCTTGCTGCATTCTCCAATCCACACTTCAATTCGGATTTGCTTGAAGACGTGGACCCTCACGAGGAACACTTCAACCTCCTTATAAGGAGAATCTTGCTAGCATCTGTTTCTTCTTCTTCTTCTTCCTCTCTCTCTCTCTCTCTCTCTCTCTCTCTCTCTCTGTATTAACTAGCAAAAAAAAAAATTAAATGGGAAATGCAATGTTACCTCACTAGCTTCGATCCACCAAACCCACTTGCTAAAATCACCTTCCAAACAAAGTAGAAGAACCCGATCTTCAAGATGGCGTGAAATTATTTAACAAATCAACCTAGTGAGCACTAGTGAGAATCCCTACTTGTCTCCCCTCTCTCTCTTCTTCTTTCTCTCCAAAACTCCACCTTTGGAATAAATCATAGAATTGTAGAATGAGAACTCCAATCTTATCTTTTGACTTAAGTACAACTTGACTTCAAGTCCCAACCTAACTCATACGTTGTTAAACCAACTCGACCAACTTAACTCATATGGTCATATTTCTCTTGAACAAAATTACAGGAGATCTAACTTGAGTCCGCTCATGGGTGCGGACCCAAACTCAAGAAACTTCCCCTCCTTGCCCCTGAGGGGTGATCACTTGACTACTCACATGAAATCCATGTCGGCCACCTTTCAGCAAAATATTTGCTTCTCTTTTGACAAGTCCTTTGTCAACGTATTGGCACCATCCTTGTTGATATAAATTTTCTCAAGTTTCAATAACTTCAACTCAAGCACATCCAGTTTTCAATGATATCTCATATCAATGTCTTTAGACTTATAATGGAAACTAGAATTCTTACTCAAGTGTATAGCATTTTGACTATCAATATGCACAACATAGTGTTTTTGTTTTTTGGCTACATATCCAATTCCTTGAAGAATCTCTTCATCCACAATATCTCCTTGCAAGTTTTGGTAATAGCAATGTACTCAACCTCCATGATGACCAATGTCACACTTTTGCAACTTAGATTGTAATGAAACTGTTCCTGTCTACAAAAATAACCAAGTACTCTAATGTAGATATCTTAAAATCAATATCACCAGTTATATCAGAATATGTAAAAGCAATCAATATTGCAAGCCCACCTCCAAGAGGGAGCAGCAGCAGCAGCAGCCCTTCAATATTCTAGTTGGGTTTCGATTTGTTCCCACAGTGATTGAGTTGATTGAGAGCTATGTCAAGAGGAGAATCTCTGCTTCATCTTTGTTGCCTGAAGCTGACGGCGTCATTGTCGCTTCGACATCTACAGCCGCAACCCTTGGGAACTCCCTCACCACCTATTCAGATATCCATGCCAGCAGCGGGAGATGTGCTTCTTCAGTCCCACACATCCCCTTCCACCACAAGCAACATCAAGCTTTGTGGTCGGTTGCATGATGCAGGGTCTAGCACGACAGCATACAGGACCATCGCATCATTAAGAACAGAGTTGTCATCGGGACACACCATGGCCCTCAAGTTCGAGATGATAGGTCAGCCTGTTGCTGATGCCGGGGCCGGTGCAGAGAAGGAGATGAAAGGATCAAACAAGAGGTCGCATTACATGGCTATGAGATATCAATGCATCAGGCTGCATGCGATCCTCAGAGATAGGGATGCCGGTTTTGATTACTGGATCACTTTTCTTATGTTGAACTCTTTGGCGGCGGCAATGACAAGCTTCTTCTATTGACAATGAACTTTCTTCTGTATGGAATAGATTGATGTCTCTGTTACCCAATTGACCTTTCTCAAATTCACGATTTGATCCTCGGTCTGAACTGCAATATGAAACATGGCCCTGTTGATGTTCTTGTACATCCAAACATTGCTGTAGTTGTTGAATCTGACTCCAATATCTCCAGATCATGCAAGTTTTGCTGTGGTTGAGTGTAACGTTGTGGATGCGTGATGAAAGCATGTCGCTCTCATACTAACTGATAGAGAAAACAGGGTAAGAGAAAATAAATCAATTGTGGCGAGGCTTGAACCCTACTAACAGATTCTTAAATATGCAATAAATCACCATATTGGTCGTTTATTCCAAGGATAAAGAATGTCCCTCTATTCAATTAAATTATTGATGAACAATAAGGAAAGAGAGGAGACATAGAAGCAATATGAGAGAGAAAGGTTTCAAGAAATTCTCATACATCCAAAAACAAGTCTCAGTTATAATCAGAAATAGTACTTGATACTAAGAAATTCGTATTCTTTTGAATAAATCTTCAAAAACTAAATAAGGAAATATCAAAATCCTCAACTAATTAGAAATAAATTATGTACAATGATCCTTCAATATTATTAATTTTTTTTTTAATTTTAAGTAAGAAACTGGAATCATGTAAGATCTGCTCTCATCTTTCCTTGATTGCGCAACTAATATTTCTGCGCCCTCCTCGCTGGTTTTTAGCATCAATATTCTATTGCATATCAAACTGAAGCTCCATAGATGCAAACATACACCATGTCAGGTCAGATTCTGCACTTCTTCATCAGACTCAGACATACATACATGCAACCAATGCACACACATGCACACCAACCCCCGCCTAGAATCGTACACAGGCATCAAATCAACACACGCACACACCCACCCCGCACATGCACGCGTGCCTGTGCGCGCATGTGTACACACAATGAAGACGGTAAAAGAATGAAAAACAAAAGTTGCCCATTTTGTTCCTGTTATTGCACCATAAAAGTTAAAACCCAGAAGCAGTTGTTATCAAATAATATGTTGTCCTTGTTGTTCTTCATTAGAATCTCGTGATGGCCGAGCGGTTGCTCATGAAGCATCTCGATGAGCAACAAATATATGGACTAGAACAAAAAGAAAAATCCCCTTAATAACAAATATTCAATAGATATCGAACTAAACTGTAACACCCCGTTCCTCGAAATACGTACTTAGATTATTCTAATTTTCAATCATATTTTTTTATTTTCTCCTAGTATTTTTTTGATTTGTGTTTATTTATGTAATTGTTTTGTATTGGATCTGGATTCCTAGACAGAGTCAGCTCTAGTCTGAACCAAGGACCCAATCATACTTTATTACTCGATTTGGTCTTTCCGATAGTCCAATTTGGCCGATTTCAGTTTCAGATACTGTTTTCTAATATTTTAGATTTTTCATGATTTTCTAAAAATTTTCCTAATTAATTTGCAAAATCTTCAAAACTGGTGTTGATCGGTATCGCCAACCGATTCCCGGATTTTTAGTTTTCTAATGGAGTTAAATTTCTAAAAATAGCTTTCATATTACTTCTTAAAATCTCATTTTTCATCTAAATGCATTTTTGGAGATTTTTCTGAATTTATCGAAATTCGAGTGGATTTGGTGTCGACCAGTATCGCCAGTTGATTCCAAAATTTTTAATTTGAAATAAAATAGAATTTCTTGAATCCAATTTCACATGTACCTTAAAATAATATTTTTTATTTTAAAGAATTTTGAGAATATTTCTGAAACAGTCAATTTTTACCTAATTTAAATAATAATATTATTTCCCCTTCTTTTCTTTTCTTGCTTTTTCCTCCTCCACTCATCTGCTTAATTTCCCATTCACTTTATTAAATTTATTATTTAATTATATATTTATTTATTATTTTTCCAATTTTTTCCTTTTCTTTTCCTTCTTTTTCTTTACTTTTTTTTCTTTCTTTTTCTTTTCTTTTTCGCTTTCCTTCTTTTCCCTTACCTGCTCCCTGCCTCCCCCATCCTCTGCCAACGACAGCTTTAGCAGCAGCACCTCCCCCCTCTCCATCCCATACTCTCTTCCACCTCTCTTTCTTTCTCTTTTCTCCTATCTTTCTCTTACTTATTCCATCTCTCTCATTCTCACTCTCTCAATTTCCCTCTTCCCCTCTCTCACCAACCCTCTTTCCTGTCCTTCCCCTTGACTGTCGTCGCCGCCCCACTAGCGCCGCCGCCACACCACCAAGCCCGACCACCTTCCCCAATCTACCTCTCCTCTTCTCCTCCACCTCCCTCCTCTTCAATCACCACTCCCCCCTCTCCAATTTCACCATAGCCCATTACCTCCTCATTTCTCTTCATCTTCAAAATTAAACCAACATCCACCACCCGCTCCACCTCCTCCATAATCCTATACCATCACTATCTCCTCCCCACTCTCCTCCACAATCACCACCAACCACCACCTCCTCCACAACCACCCGCCACCACCATCTACAACAACATCAACAACAACAACCATAACTCCACTTCAACCCCTCCACCTCCTCCTCCCCGGGGGCCGGCGTGCCGCCTCTACCCTAGCCGCCAACCCCCTCTTCCCTTCTCCTTCTCTTCTTTTCTCTTCTCTTCTTTCTTTCTTTCTCTTTTCTTTTCTCCCCCTTTTCTATTCCCTGTTTTTCTGTTCCCTTTCAAGCACACATACCCCTCTCTCTCCCCCTCTTTCTCACTTTCCTACATCTCTCTTATTTTCTCTCTCACTCTCTATCTCTCTCTTGTCGCATTCACTTTCTCTCCCTCTTTCATTCTTCTCTCTCTCCTCTCTTTTACTCTCTCTAAATATTATACTTACATATTTTATATGAATTAGTGGCGTGCACGTATTTATGGTGTTTCGGGATTTTACGATGATTTAGGCAGTACTTTTTCTCGAATTGCGAATACTTCTTTTTTATATAAGTGAGTACTCTTTTTCGGTGTTTGGGCGAGTATTCTCTTTCGGTATTTGGGCGAGTACTCACTTCTGATATTTGGACGAGTACTATATTTTATGTTAGGTGAGTGCTTTTCTAATATTTAATTCATGATGCATGTTATACGACTTGACACATGTTATACTACTTAATACATGATTGGCGAGTGATATTCTAATATTTGATACATGTTTTGCGATTACTATCTAACGTTTGTTGCATGCTTTGCGAGTACATTACTAGTGTTCGTTACATGTTTTGTGAATGCCATGTCACATGACCTATCACCCACATGTTGTTTGGTCACAGTACTTACATGTATGGTTGTACTTCTCCTGACATTTGACATCTGATATACTAATATCATGACACTGACATGTTAATTATCTGATTGCATCTTGACATGTTATCACTTGGCAGCTGATACCTGACACCTGATATCTGACACCTGACAATTAACATGCTATCACTTGATACTTGATATATGCTACCACTTAATACTGATACACTTGGTCTGATGTTGTGACACCTAACTAGATATTATTACACCTGACACCTATATCACATTGCTCATTCATGATTATCACTTTTACGGGGACGTGACATGATTATTATACTGTTACTAGACATCTGGTACTCCTAAACTTCTGAACTCTTGTATCTCATGTACTCATGTCCCACGCACTGCTACTCTTTTTAATATCACGGTCATATCGGCGTCCGACGGAGCATGCCGCATGGTGTCGGAATGATGAGGATGTATCCTACGATCATGCGAGCGTCCGGCGGATCCTGAATGGAACTAAGTGTCACACTGGCCAAAGTGCCATGCCACACACGTGGTGGGGGCTACCTCTTGAATCTGTGGGGGCCACCTATAGAATCTATTCCCAACATAGACCAAAGTGCCACATGGAGCAAAGTGTCACACCATACACATGGTGGGGCCACCTCTTGAATCTGTGGGGCCACCTCTTGAATCTGTGGGGCTATCTTCTGAATCTATTCTTTAAGAAAAAATAATCTTTCCTCCTACTTGTGCCGCCTGGTGTTAACGTGATAAGCATTCTCAGTGCATATTATCATACACACACACTTGTACAATAATAACACCATGAGCGTATGTTATTCGGTCTCTCCCCTATTCGAATAATGGTACCCGCATATCGGAGTTCAGATGAGTTCTACTGAAAGTGTGGGCTCCAGCGTGAACTGTCGTTGTTGTGGGACACCGGCGGGAAAGGGAAAAGAACAACAAATGATACTGATTATTATTATTATTGCTATTATGATTGAGACCTGAACTACTCTGCATCAGGTATAACTTAATATCCAAACAATAATAATCTCAAGAGCGGGTGTTATTGAATCACTTTCTCATTCGAGTAATGGTATCCGTATATCAGAGTTCGTATTAAGTTCTACTGGAGTACGAATCCGGTATGAACTACCAGTGGTATGGGACACTGGAAGGAAATGGTTATAATAATGTGTGACACTGATTGTTATTATTGCATAATTAAGTTATCCTGCTCGTCACCTGTATATATGATTTCCGTAACACTGTAAATACTCTTGACATTCTTTTTCTGTACACTGAGGGCAACTCAGCTTTTATGAACTCAGACCATGGTGATATGGGATATATAGTATATAGATGAGGGTTTTCATATTTAGATTATCCCCTCGACGTATCAATCTCATGTATCCATAAGCTAAGCTTGTACAACTAGTTTTGTTCATACTTGTATTTATCGCATGCTTGATGACTCTTTACATGTTTATATGTGCCTATGCTCTCGACACCATTTTTTCTGTCTGTTTCTCGATTCAGATTTATCGATACACATGTACTTACTTGATTTCAAATTTACTACTGATTTTCTGATTTTCATTTATGTTATTGGTCATGCTTGCACTTGAGTGCCTGAAACACACAATTTGATCATGTATGCGTGTGACTGCCTGTGCATGTTAATTGGCTTCATCTTACGTACTTGTTGGGTTGTGTTCTGGCAACCCTAGATCTTCATGTTCAGATCCAAGAGTGAACCGTGATAGCCTTATTGTAGCTGATCAGAGTGCGCAACAGAAGCGTGGATTAGCGGTTGTCTGTCCGGAGCCCCTTTTCTCCCAGACACCTTGATCGGCTCGCGAGATTCTCATCTTTCTACTCGTGGGTATTTTCCTGTCTTCTTATATTGCATATCATGTTTTTGCACTTCTTCGTGGTCTAATATTCTTGAAATATTATATCATGCTCTGTGATGACTGTGTACTTGTGTTATTATTATTAGAATGTATATTACCATTGTATTTCTGTACTCTGATTCTTACCTGTACTGATGCTTAGCGCATATACGTGAAGGTTTTTCACCTGCATATATACGCCCCAGTAACGTCTCCGTACCTCTGTAGAACAATCAATATTCAGATTGGAAAAGGATGGAAGAAATCCATAACGCCTCCCACAGTGTTTGGCATAGTTTAGAAAATGAAGACCAGAGTCCTTGGTCGTAATACAAAATGAAGGCAAATCATGTTGCTCCAGTGAAGTTGAACTCATCACAGGTTACGTGATGATTTGCCGTTCATCCACATAATTTCTTTTGGCATAAACAAGATAGAATGGTAAATCCCATGAGACATATCATTGAAGAATAGCGTAAATACTACACGTTTAAGCCTGCCTGATCAAACAAATGGCATTGAAACTGTATGCAACACTACTAACACATTCCTTGCAATGTTCAGAACCTTTATTGTCCTTGCTGACAAATATCTCCATTTTTTCCCATAATGATCTCATTGTCTGCAATTTTGTCAAGAGGCTTCAAAGATATATATATATGAAAGGCAAAAGAAGGATACATAAACAAAAGGCAAAAGAAGCACGAATCATGAGATGATATAATGATAATAAAGATTCTGCGTAGCAGTATAGGATTATTTCACCTTGAAGAACAGGATGTTTCAAAATTTCCAACAAGCATTGTGACAAACAATGTAGAGCCCCATTCGGTCGTTATTGGACAGAAAATGAACAGATACTACAATCGATACGCACACATCATTTAAGGCAGAATTGTGCATCGGCTTGCTGGCCAGGAGGACGCCGAGCTCTGAGGAAAAGAATGAAACAAAATGGAACGGCAGTCCACTTGTGTGGGCCTTGCTTCTAGCCTCCTCCAGGTAAGTCTTTGTTTCTTCATCTTGAAATCTCTAACGAATATGTGTAGAGATATTTGTACTCAAGTTTTTTGTAACTAGAAAGGGTTTGAAGGTCATGAGGAGTCCAAGGAATTCTACCAGGATCAATATGAAGAAAACCATTTCATCACCTGCAGCAACATTAAACACAAAAATTCAGTTCTAGAAAATGAATGGTGAAAAGTTATGTGTAGAGATTACAGGATTGTCCCATGCAAATTCAAAATCCGCGTTGTAAATTTTAATCTGCATTGTAGATGCTATATCATTTTGTTGGGGAATCTAACTAGCACACATAGTTTTCTAAAGAAGTTTTCCCAATTGTTATTTAGCTTCTGGAGTCCACAGATATAAGAGGGCTGTTAGTTATTATTAATGAATAATATACATCTAAAAGAATTTATTGGTTAACAAAGTTCTAATATTAACATCTTAGTTACCCGTCATCAAGATTTTACTACTAATATACACCAATCACCATTTTTTCTGTCAACAGCTTCAGAATTTGCGGATACATTGTCAGAAGATAATGCTAGACCCTAAGAAGACACAAGTTTATTTATACCTGGAAAGAAGGAAGCATGTTGCCGCCTTTGCGCCCATGAAAATCTGCAAGTATGATCAATTTCAATAGTTGAATAAAAACAAGATACAGAAATCCGATCCAGTCAGAATTTTTATAACACTAAAAGGCAGACAAGGAAAAAAAAAAAAAAAATCAGTAACGACACCCCGCCCCCCACACCCCCCCCCCCCCAAAAAAAAAAAAAAAAAAAAAAAAAAAAAAAAAAAACATGCTAAAAGGAAAAAGGAAGAAAAGAAAAGAAAAAAACAATTATTCTACTCCAGAGATACAAGGTAGGCTATAGCCATGGCTAGTTATGATTAAAAGTTTCTCTGATTTATGGATACACTAATTGCAGCCTTGTCTTTGAACAACCTTGTTTAAGAAGATGACACATCTCACATGAGACGCAACAAAATACCCATGAGCTACAAAGTGTATTTGATGCTTCAGGCACAGAAGATACACACATAAAATGCACTTCGTTTGAATCATCCACCAACTACCATACACAACTTGACAGGGACATCATACCAGCTTCTTTTCGCACCTATCAGCATTGTTGCCGCCGTGTTGCATCGATCTACTTTTGGTTTTAGTTTTTTTTACTAGATAATGTTTAGCCCACATATCATAATTGTGTTTGGTTTTCGTTTGAGTCCATGTAGACTTCGTTTGAGTCAGCATTTAAGGTTGATTTGGAGTCTACTTGGTCATATTTATTTTCAGCATTTTATTTGTTCTTTGTTGTTTTTTATTTAGTCTCACATTGAAAGTAGGTTGAAACTTGTAGTCAATTGAATCCTATTTAAAGGGCCCAACTCAATAACTAAAGAAATGAAGATTTTGAATAAAAATTGTTTCTTGGTATTAGTTTGATATATTGGATTGATTCAACAGGTGGTGAAGCCCAAAACTGGGTTGCGACGTGTTCATATCCCAATCCAAATTTTAACCTTTGATCCCACGTCAATTTTTTGGTGTCAGAGTCCAAAACCCTAGCTCTTTTCTTTCCCAAAAAAACCAGCCTCTCTACAAGCCCTACCTTAAAAATAAATAAATAAAGTAAATAAAAAACCAGTTACTGTTCCTCTCTCCTAACCCACCAAAACCCTAACTGTAACTTCTGCCGCCATCCCCTCCTCTGTCTTCGCCGCTGGGCCATCCCGCCAACTCCTCCCCTCGTTGCCTCGCTGCCAGTAAGATCTCACTGCAGCAGCAAACCACTTCTAGCCGACATAGTCGACATCGCCGGCATAATCGCCTTCGCCGATTACTGCCTTCATTAACTTCATCTCCTCGCCGTCGAGACCTCACCAACAGTTCTTAGACCTCATCGCCGCTACCTCACAGATCCGTCGCCGCCGGTAACACCGCTGCCACTCACCGATCACGATCTTTGCCGATCGTCGTTCTTCCTCTTCACGCCAGCGCCGCCATCCCTCTCTAGCGTCGTCGTCCACATGAGATCGAGGGAAGAATCGATCTCTTTGGGTCCCAGTAAAACCCTATCTGACCCGCTTGCAGCGCAAAACCCGAGCCAATAACACCGACTCGAGCCGTTGTGAGCCGAAACTGATGTCATCGACTCTACCCGAACCAAGGCTTAGCCTGACGGACCCCGAGTTGACTCAGTGACCAAAACTGAGTTGACTCAGTCCATACTCAGTTTTGACTCAGTCGAGTTAATTCAGAAGTTGTTTTAGACCCGATTCTAGCTCGATTCACGTCTTTTTTGAGATAGTACTTTTCAGATCATACAACTGCTGTCCAGGACTTTCGTGAGCGACTTCAGCTCTCAATAGTATGTATTTCTTTGAGGTAACTCAAATTTTATCGATTCTATTTTTTTTCAACAACATTAGTAATTGTCTCGATTCTCCTTGATGCTATGGATGTTGTTCCCCTAAAATTGTGAGCACGTGAATCTGTTAACTTTTCTTTACTCTAATCTGAATATTAAAAACTATTTCTTGAATCTAGGCACTTGATCAATTCTCTTGATGTAATATTAAAACGATCAACATTACTTGCATGATTTCTATTATTTAATTATCTTAATTAAATTCTTGATGTCTAAACGTTTGATAAGTTGTGGGATAATCTAGTTGGCATCCATAATTGAACTATTTGCTGATTTCTAATTTATCATGTGCATCTCATATCAGAGCATTGTTAGGTGTTAGGATTAGCTTTCATTCTTATTAGGTTGCATTTAGGCCTCGTTTAGTTATTGATTTACATTGCTTGTTAGTTGAAAATCATTATTTAGAGCATAATTTTACAAGACACCATCATATCATCTAGGTTTTGCAGTTAGAAAAACCATGTTGCATGCCCACTCGTAATGAAACACAATATCACCTTTAAGACCCAATTTCTGAGATGGACCTCACCATTGCTAGCATTGTAAAACTCTTAAAAGACTTGTCCACCAGATTTGACAATGTCGAATAAGAGTTGAGAAGCAATAGGGAACGTTTAGACCGACTAGAACGTGAGACTATTGAGAATTTTAGTGAGAATAGAATCAACCTGAAGATCGCACACCTAAGTATAATGTTCAATCTGATCACGATAGAATGAACTTACAGAACATTAAACTAGAAGCATCCATCTTTGATGGTCAATTGGATCTTCAAATTTTTCTTAATTGGATATCAGATATGAATCATTATTTTGACTGGTATAATATGTCTGATGAGAGACAAATTTGATTTGTTAAAATGAAATTGATTGATCAGGCTAGACAATATTGGACTAACGTAGAAAAGCTAATGACTCTTAGGAGACAGGAGCCCGTTCAGACTTGGGATGAGATAAAATTGAAACTTTAAGAGAAATATTTTCAATGCTTGCTTGATCAATGGCAGTATTTGACGCAAGGCAATCAATCAATGGTGGAGTACATCACCAAATTTGCTGAATTTCTGGTTAGATGTGGCGAGAATAAGTCTGACACCGTAGTCTTGTCGAGAGTTTACTCAGGACTTAGAAAAGATCTTAGGCGTGAGCTCTTTATCCACTTTAAAACAGGCTTATTAGCTTATCCAAAATCTAGATCGCTCTCAAGATTTTCCTTTTACTAGAAGCACAGAGTATAGAAATAATACCAACACAACCACCATTATCAAGTCCCAGCCTAGTTAGTCCCAGTCTCAGTCCCGTTTTGAATCTAGTAACTCTATTCAGAAGCGTGAGGATAAAGGCAAAGGAGTTTATAGTAGTCGTCAAGATCGGGTCAATAAAATCGATGTTTTAAGTGTCAAAGATTTGATCACGTTGTTGCACAGTGTCCGAACAAGACAAGAACTTTAATTATTGAAACTCAGTCAGACAGTGACCAGAATGACTTAGAGGATATTGTCCACAACCTTAAAGGAGATATTTGAGAAGATGAGCTTATTGTTGGTCAGGCTATCACTTTAGGATGTCTTTCGAGCATGCACCTACCTTCGATTGACGATGTGGATGATATTACCTACCGGCTTAGTGTAGTGAGGTGTGCTTTAGCTCAACCCAAGAAGTCTGATGATTGGCGTCGATCCACAATATTTCAAACTCTCACTAAAATAAGTGACAAAAAATTATCGGTCATAATTGGTGGTGAGAGTTATGTTAACGCTATCGCCTCAAACATGGTGACTAAATTTGGGTTGAAGGTTGTTTCCATCCTCAATCATGTAAAGTGTCTTGAGTGAACTCAGTGTCTATTGATGTTAAAAAAGATGTCTTGTCCCGATCTAATTTGTCACTTATTCGGACAAAATTTGGTGCGATCTAGTCACCATAGATGTTGGTCATATCATCTTGGGCAGACCATGGCTATATGACCTAGATGTCACTATTTATGAGCGTTCTAACTTCTGTTCATTTGTCCATAACAAAAAAGGTCAAACTAGCCCAAATGTGACCGCCTGACACTAAACGACCTACAACATGTAGCAGCAAGAAATTATTAAATTTGATCAGTTTGAAGTCTCTCAACAAGGAGATTGCTAAATGGTCTACCATTGTCATCCTTGTTGCTTGAAAAGTTATTAATGACTCCCAAGAATAGATTCTTTCTGTGACAGCCTCAATATTGAAGAAGTTTGCTGATGTCTTTCCAGAGGAACTCCCGAATAACCTACCTCTAATGTGTGACACTCAGACCACCATAGGTTTTGTACCGTGAGACACTATTCCCAATTTGCTCACAACAGAATGAATCCAGTCGAGCATGTCGAACTCAGGAGGTAGGTTGATGAACTAATGGCTAAGGGGTTCATTAAAGAGAGTTTAAGTCTGTGTACAATGCTGATACTATTAACTCCTAAGAAAGACGATTCTTGAAGTAAGTGCGTTGATAGTCGCATCATCAACAAGATTACAGTGAAATATCAGTTCCCTATTCTCAGATTGGATGACATGTTGGATATGATTTCTGGAGCCATAATTTTCTCAAAGATTGATTTGAAGAGTGCCTACATCAAATTTGATTCACCTAGGGGATAAGTGAGAGAGACCGGGTTCAAGACAAAAGATGGTCATGCCTTTTGGGCTAACGAATGCTCCTAGCACTTTCATGTGCGTGATGACTCTTTATTGGTAAACTATTGGTCGTATACTTTGATTATTGATTTACAATAAGACGTTGGAGCAATATATTTATCATCTTAGTCAAATTTGCCGTATCTTGAGAAAAGAGAAGTTATATGTGAATTCAAAAAAAGTGCTTTCCTCACTGATCAAGTTATATTTTTGAAATTTGTTGCGTCTTCTCAAAGGGTTTCTGTGGATCCTCGAAAGTTTAGGCGATTGTAGAGTGGCTCGAACCCCAGAGTATTCGTGATGTAAGAAGTTTTCATGAGCTTGCAATGTTTTACAAGCAATTTATAAAAGGGTTTAGCACTATCATGGCCCCAATTATAGACTGCCTGAGAAGAAAGAATTTCATTGGCTCATAAATGTTGCTAAGGCTTTCAGAGAAATTAAACAGAAGATGATCAAAGCACCTGTTATGAGACTTCTTGACTTCTCCAAAGTGTTCGAGGTCACGTGTGAAGCCTCAGACATTGACATACGCAGAGTATTAAGCCAAAAAACACCTCATTGTCTATTTCAGTGAAAAACTTATTGGTGCTAAGCTGAATTACTTAACATATGATAAGAAGTTCTATGTGGTTGTGCAATCATTGAGCCATTGGTGACATTACCTCTTACCGCAAGAGTGTGTCATTTATTCAAACTATGAAGCCCTTCAATACCTTAATTCTCAGAAGAAGCTAGGCATGGTTGATTGGTTGAATTTTTGCAAGATTACATTTATACACTTAAGCACATGTCTGAAGTTGAGAACAAGGTGGCTGATTCGCTCAGTAGTCAAACTTGTCTTCTTAACCAAATAAGCGTTGAAGTAGAGAGTTTTGATAAAATTAAAGAAGAGTATGAGTCATGTCTCGACTTTGGAGAGATTGTTGTTTTGTTAAGAGAAGGGATGACTCCGGAGATAGATGGCTTCCTGCTTTAGGATGACTATTTATTTTGATTTCGTAAGTTATGCATTTCTCGTACTTCTTTGAGGGACTTCCTTATTTGGGAATTGCATGTTGGAGGTCTTGCCGGTCATTTTGGCCGAGAAAAGATTATGCAGGCTATGGAGAATTTATTTTACCGGCCAAGTCTTAAGAAAGATATTTCAAAGCTAATATGGCAATGTCGTACCTGCCAATTAGCTAAGCAGCGTAAAGAGAGTATTGGCCTATACACGCCTCTACCTATGTCAGATCGTTCCTGGTATGACGTGAGTATGAATTTCATGCTCGGACTTCCTAAGGCTATCAGAAGCCATGATTCCATATGTATTGTTGTAGACTATTTTAAAAAAAATGGCCCATTTCTTATCATGCACCAAAATGTCTGCCTCCAAGATTCCCTAGATTTATTTTGACGGAGTGATTAAGTTACTGCCTAAAATTATTGTGTCAGATAGGGATGTGAAATTCATGAGTTATTTTTGGAAGACCATATGGCATAAAATGGAGACTAAGCTAAAGTTTTCTATTGCTTTTCATCCCCATAGTGACGATCAAACTGAGGTGGTTAATAGGAGTCTAGAAAATCTGTGAGAATTAGAGGAATTGAATCTTTTTTTACCCACTGCAGAATTTGCATATAATAGTTTGGTGAATAAGACAATAAGTATGAGTCCATGTGAACTTGTGCATAATTCTAACCTAGGAAGCCTATAAATCTCATCTCTATGACGCACCATCCTAGGGTATCTGAGTCTGCGTCTACATTCGCATTGCATGTTCATGATTTGCATGAAGAGATCAGCAAAAAAATTCAAAAAAGTAATGCACATAATAAATTTCATACTGATTTTTACCGCAGGCATTTTGAATTTAATGACGTTGATTACATAATGATTCAGATACGACCTGAGTGATTTTCGCCAGGAACTATTAAGAAATTGCATGCTCGTAACGTGGGTCATTATAAAATTTTCAAGAAAATTAATTCAAATATCTATGTAATTTATTTACCTTCAAATTATAGAATTAGCTCGACATTTAATATTTCAAACTTAGTAGCTTATAAAGGTCTTCCTTTTAATCCCGATAATTCACTTGTGGATCTTGATGAGCCTACTCACGAGTCTTTCTTTGAGAGACCCCACTTGCCACCACTGCCTCCTACATCTATCACATTTGCAACAGAACAGATTGATAGCATTCAAGATGATCAAATTATCTTCACCTGACATGGTGGTTGCAGTCAATATTTAGTGTCTTGGAACAGTCGTCCTGAATCTGATGATATATGAATTACTCAAGAGAACCTGCAATAATTGCTATCGGGAACCTTACTCGGCAAGGCCGAGTTCTTCCTAACACGGGAGAGTTGATGGAGATATCATACCGACTTCTTTTCGCACTTATTTGCATCGTCGCCACCGTGTTGCATCGATCCACCTTTGGTTTTAGTTTTTTACTGGATAACTGTTTTATCCACGTGTTATAATTGTGTTTGGCTTTCGTTTGAGTCCATTTGGACTTCATTTGAGTCAGCATTTAGGGTTGAAATTAAGTCTAGTTGGTCATGTCTATTTTCAGTATTTTATTTTTTTGTTGCTTTTCTTTAGTCTCATATCGAAAGTGGGTTGAAACTTGTAGTCAAGTGAAGCCTATTTAAAGGACCCAACTCAATGAATAAAGAAATGAAGATTTTGATTAAAAATTTTGTTTTTTGGTATTGGTTTAATCTCTTGGATTAAATAACAGGTAGTGAAACTTAGAACCGAGTTGCGATCCGTGATCATATCCCAATCCAAATTTTTGTTTTTGATCCCACATCATAACTTCGCTTGGCAAATCGGCAGATGCATTTAGAAATTATTTGAAAGAAGAGGCAGCTCAGTTGCTTGGATATTGGGGTTTGGGAAGCATAAGATATGCAGCATTTACCTCCACATTGCTAGAGGTCGTTTCTGCAAACCTGTGACCTCCGTAAAATGGAGCAACCTTAGTGTTGCACTTGTGCTCTTTAGAAATTGTTAGAAGCTAAGTGAAACTATCCTACTGGTTGTCAATTTTCCATCAATTGCAAAATGCAAAGTATAAATAAAAAAAAAATAACTGACAGTAAATTTCTAACTTTTGGAACAAGACCTGTCATTAGGTATGGTAGGATGCACTGTGAGAAGTTAAAAGGAAACAATAATATAAATCCAAGAGAAGAGATAAAGAAATGACTTTAAAAGGACTTGCATGATCGAAGATAAGGTCCTGATACAACACAGTGATTGAATTGGTCATAGACTTGAAATTTGATGCATAACCTGGTTAAATATGATTAGTATAACAAATAAGAAATGTTAAGATCACAATATTGAAAACCAAGTTTTCTCAACAGAATCGGGTTTCCATGGACAAAATGGAAGTTGGATCGTGAATCCGTGATTCATAACAAGAAGGTACTATTTTTGAAACTAAGCGTTGAGGATAAAGGGAATAGAACTTATAACCCCCGTTTTAGATATACGAGTCACAGTATCAGTACTCGATACGACGTACAAAATTGATTTGAACTTCCTGGTAGTCAGATTGAACCAATTTCAGTTTCAGATATTATTTTCTAATATTTTAGATTTTTCAATATTTTCTGAATTTTTTTAAATTATTTTGAAAAATCTCTGAATTTGGTGTCAACCGATACCGATAATCGACTCCATGAATTTTAATTCACAAACGGAATTGAATTTTAAGAATCTATTTCCAAATTGTTCTTCAAATCATAATTTTTATTTTTATGTATTTTTAGAGATTTTTCTGAATTAGTCAAAAATCCGGCCAATTCGATGTCGACCGGTATCACTGATCGATTTTAGGATTTTTTATTTACAAACTAGACTGAATTTCTCAAATCCGATTTCAAACTGCTCCTTCAGGTAATATTTACTATTTTATAAATTTTTAAGCACCGTTCGATGCTAGACAAATTTTGACTTACTTAAAAATTAATTAAATAATATTAAATTCATTCTTTTAATTTCTTCTCCCCTAATCTTTCTCTTTCTTCCCCCATAAGCCATCCTCCACCTCCTTCTCTCTGCCCTCTTTCTTTTTCTTTTTATTTTTCTCTCTTTCTCTTCAACTCTCCCTCACTTATTGTCTCTCTCTCTCTCTCACTCACTCACTCACTCTCACCACCGTCTTCTTGGCCATCCTGCCCACGTGGTTGCTGCCACCGGCCAAGGACAGGCTGGCGGTCCTCTTTTTTTCCTCACACATTCTCACCTCCTGGATCTCTCACCCCTCTCTATTACTCACTCTCTCACCCTTTCTCTCTAACTCTCTCCCTCTTTACACCTTTATCACTCTCCTCATGTTCATGCCCGTCGGCCAGGCTGAGCCGCTGCCGGCCAAGCCGCCCAACCCACCACTGCGCGCCACCCCTGAGCCGCCACTGCTACTTTCTCCTTCATCTTTTTCTCTCTTCATCCCTCTCTTTTCCCCTCTCATTCTCTTGTACCGTCGGCCAACCGACTAGTCGCGCCGCCCACTGCTATTTTCTCTCTCATACACATATTTTCTCTCTATTTCTTATTGGATCCTAACCCGATCCATTAACCCAAAACCCATCCACTTAATTATGAGTTGGGTTATTGGATGAGAACCCGACCCATTAGCAATAAAGGTAATTTACATAAAAACCCCTAGTAAACAATATTTATTGCATTTTAAACATTATAAATTATATTTAACCTATTTTTAATGCTTTTAGTGTTCGGGCGGTATGTTGAGCATCCGCAGTCTGATTTGAGTGATTCTCAAGCCATTATGATCGTAGAAAGACGAGCTACATCCCTATGACACTGAGTGTTTTCCTTTTTAAAATTTATATTTTATCATGTTGAATGAAATTGATTACTTTATTAAATAAAACATGATTATCAGTAAATTACTATAATTATTATTTAATAAATTATAATTATTAGTAAGTCACAATAATTAAAATATGCATGATTGTTCTTTAACCATGTTCAATAAAATTATAATTTATTTTGTTTCTTGATTTAAAATAAAATATAAATAAAATATTTATATATATATTGATTAATTATAAGATGTTGATAAATAAAATCCAAATTTATAAATAAATTGATAATTTAAATATGATAATGTAGATAATTATATTTAATTACCTTGTATTACCGATCATGTTAATAATAATGAAATCATTATAACAAATATTGATATATACATCTATTGACACATGTTCTTGTTACATTTATCACCCTAACACAATTACCGTTACCAGAAATCACTAGTATAATCACTAATAAACTGGACACTATTATTTATATAATCATGTATTACTTTTAGTGAGTTACCTTACTTGCATATTCTTGTATCCCCGTTCACGGATATTCTATTACACTGGACACTATTATTTTCATGTATTTGTATCACTGATTATACGGATACGCTACACTTGTATTTCATATACTTGTCATCATTACACGGGTACTCTACACTGTGATTTCATGTAATTATCATATGGATTCACTTGTATACATGCTTTGATTGTTTCAATATTCTTGTTGCATAAATCACTACTCCCATTACATGAATTATTGTTACATGTATATTCCTATATTCTTGTTACATGACTGTTTAATACAGTACATTATTGTTACTTGTTCCTGATATCGATAGATATAGAGGCTAAAGGTCTTAGTACAGGCATATTGCTCGATAGGAATGAGTGGAGAAAACTGATCTATGTGCCCGATCCGGTGTAATTCTCGTTTGGTTCATGTAGCTTACCCCAAATACTTGGGACAAATGGCTTAGTTGTTGTTGTTCCTGATATCGATATCGATATAATAATCTTGTTACTGGGACAAACTGACAGTTGATCTAAGATATGCAGAGCTAAGTGCCACACATAATATCATACCTCATGTTATCATGTCATCTTGTTATCCTGTATATGTATATGTGGGGTCACTTCTAAAGTCCCACGTCTTATGGATCACATGCCTCATGTTAGCCTATACATGTCCCGTTAACCTTACACATGCTATAATCATTATTATTGTTTTTGATATATTGTGTAGATTAAATATAATAAATATAACATAGGTTGGGAGAGACTTGACGGTTGATTAAGTCTTGTCGGGTGGATGTCTTGAATTTATATTCGTCCTACTGCAGGGGACATGGTAGTGTTGGCTACCACTTGTATTGTATATAGTTCATTGAGCTTCTTGTTTTTTGCTCATGCCCTAGCGGGTAGCCTTAGTCTCAGCAGTTAGGGGTTTGTTTAAGGCCGTGATCCCGGGTATGCATGGGGTACATTTATCAGATTAGAGCTTCTTGACCATTGGTTTCCAATTAACATAATAAAATAGCATAAACAATAGTGACATCGGGAACGCTTGTTATTTGATCTCTCTCGTTGGAATCATGGTACTCATATGCCATGTTCGGATAGGTTTGACTAGAGACGGACTCCAGTATGAACTGCCAGTGGTATGTGATACTGGAAGAGATTGATTAAGATATTAAGTGATACCGATTGTTATTATTGTACAAATAATATGACTTGCTCGATACATGTATATTATTATTTATTTATACTTATTACATTTTCTGATATCTTATCCACCACCATGTCACATGTATACTTTGCACTTCATATAGAGACATTGTTCGTGTACACTCACGCTACATTTCATGTATTCCCTATTCCATATATTCTTTGTAAACATATTGTTGCTATAGTTTGGTGGTTCTACGTACTTCATTCATAATTGTTCATATTAATCACGATACCATCATGCTACTGTTACTATAAACTTAAATAATAAATATAAAATAATAAAACTTGTAATATGTTACTTAAACAAATTAATTATATTGGTATATCACTAAATACTGTATCTTAAAACTCATATTGATCATACCATATAAATGACATATTTCTATTGATTATAAGGACAAAATAATATAACAGTAGGCTATTTATATGACTCTTCCGGATAATATTAATTGAATAATATTGTAGAGATAACACGGTTGTAACATGCATGATAGTATTATTAATGTTATGAAACAAATACAATTATTATAATATATTTACTGATTGCTATTATAATTATATTGTATCACTGTTACTAAAATATGTATTATATATTATTGTGATTGTAGTACTATATAGTATTGATTACTGCTTCTTTTTATTTTACCACTCACTAAGTCGTTTTCTGACGATCCTAAATTTGCATGCTCAGATTGAAAATCCAAAATATTGAAGTACTTAATGTTCTCCGAAATATTGTTAGGAGATCTGTCACCTTTATTATTCATAAGTATCTTTATTATTCTGTTTTAATTTTCTTATTTATCCTTATTTTTATATCTATTACAATCACTGACCCCTTTTAGAGGAATTTTTGTACTTATTTATACTGAAATTATTGTGTATATTGTGTTTATTTTCTGTACTGAGACTTAGCGTACATATGTGAAGGAATATTCGCCATGATTATGTACGTCGCCGTAACATTCCCGTATTTGCGAGAACGGGGCGTTACGAAGTGTCAAAAGGCAGGATATTAACGTAAAATCATTCGTTAATCAAAGTTTGTTACACAGGTATATTGATGTGTCAATTATGTAGTCTGGATGATTCTATCTTGACATAAAAAAAAGAGTATGCTACAAGGCTTGTTGAATGTTCCATGATTATATAATACATTTTAATGGCCAATTTTCAGGGGAAAAAATAACAAGCAATCACTAGAGTCACTAAACGTTCATGTATTTGTTAATTGATCAGTAGACCGGCTTGAGTTTTGCTTTTTCAGACAGGGTTTAAAAACTAACACAATTAACAGAACGGTAGAAAGGCTCAAATGGCTGATATTGCCCTAAGTCTTCAAAAATTCTGAGTTGTCTTTAAAAATTATTCATGAAGATATACCTAACATGTACATACACATGCATGTCCGTGCACACACACGATGCAGTTCCTCTTAGAATAAACCATAGAAATTATACTTACATAACACCAGCAGCTGCTGGAGCAACAGCTTTGAAAATAGACATTGCAGCCATTGAAATGCCATTTGCAGCTCCTCTTTGGTGTTGAGACTGTCAATAGAAACAAGGACTATTATCAGTAAATAATTTCTCTTGCCACATGGTTGAAGTCGTAATTGCTAGTCAAAAATACCAGCAATCAGGTACAGCGAGATGAGAGAAATTTACCACAGCATTGTTTTGCAAAATGAATGTTCCAGTGATGATAACCATCTGCTTAGGAAAGAGAATGAACGTTAGACAAGGACAGAACCAACTTGAATCATCAGGTTTTTGTAAAATAAGCATTTCTAAAGGTAACACTGTAGTATAGAAAGTAACAAATTTTAAAGCCAAAAATATATATGCAATCGTTTAAGGTTAACAAAGGGTACACTAGTACCAAATCAATTGCATATGTACTTTAAGAAATTAGAGAGATCTTTAAGTCAATTTTGTACCCAAGTAAAGGTAACACTGTTATCCAAACTATGGGTTAGTTTCTGTCATCCAAACTATGGGTTAGATTCTGTCATCTAATTAATGAATTGTACACTATATGTCTGACTTGAATTGTCTATAATGATGAAAAACTTTAGGGTATATTTATGCCAGTGGAAGGAGGGAACATGTCCTTCAGATGCAACAAATGTCCATAAGTCACATCTGAATGTGCATCTAAGATTCAAGCAAAAGGTACACAAATTTGGAGCTCATACAACCAGAGCTGAAAGAGATTTCAGATGGTAAATTTCATCAAGGGATTGACACTTTCAAGGAGATGGAAAAATCAGTGAGGATTTGATGGTTAAGGGAGATGGTTAGGATCATTGAGAGATTAATGGATTGATAATTTGCGGTCTGATCCTTAAAGGCCTGTGGCATGCCAGAATGCTAATAGTGTCCCATGAAAGCAAGGTTACTCCACATGTTTATCAAACATCATGACGATGAACCCGCATGTTTTTACCAAAAACAGTTGTTGACAATTGCCAATCATACTTTGTTGACAGTTTTAGTCCCTATATTAACATGCAAGTGCTCAAGTTACACTTGGATGCCAAAGGACTTTTCTACTCAATTATGAGTGCGAGGTATGATACTTTGGCATGTAAACTACAGATCCACACTGGTAACTCTTTCCTATATGATTTAAATAAGTATGAAACATACCTAAGTGGATTTGAATCCTTTACCATTTAATCAAGAAATTCATCATGATAATCAAAACAGTCTGCTACGTAAGTTCCAGAAGGCAAGAAGCCTCTATCTTTATCTTCCTGAACTTCTTGTAAATTTTATTTTGTGCTCGAATTCAAATCTTTTTTCTGTCACAAAAGTTGTGAAAGTTCCCAAATATTTATTTTGTAAAAGATTCAAAAAGGAAATCACGGTGGAGCTCTGTATCTTTTATGCTAGTAAAGTAAGTGAAAGCTTATGATGTACCATACTCCTAAATATTGCATTGTATCCACTTCTTGACAACATGTATAGCAGAAAGCACTAAACTGCTCGGTCGTGTTTTCTTTGATCTAAGAATAAAATACCATTTTGAATGGCCTGAACATAACCCCCAAACTCAGTATTTATGTACATGGAGCTCCAAAAAATTTGGCTGTTTTAAGCTAGATGCTTCAGTGAGCTCTCTCTATTTTCCCACCAGTCAAGACATTTTTATTTGGATTGTTTAGTACCTTCTTTACCATAATATGGTGCACACACAAAATTCATTTCTTGTGAAATATTTATTCACAACCTGCAATGATTCATGCACTATATATAGAACTAAAATCTTACAAGAAACAGGAACTTCAGAAATAGATATGACAGTTTTAAACACTTGAAAGACTTAATCCACTAAACATCAAATATTAACATTCATTCACTATAAAATTACTAAGATTGAAAACTTCAGAACTGATCAAACAAAACATTGTGCAAATTTATACTCACAGCGAAAATATTCTTCAACACAGATGCAGAATTCACTACTATTGAAAGAACAGGTCCTGAGAGCCTATTCATAAAGGGATAACTGGCAAGTAATGGAATAGACAGAACCTGCATATCGAAAACATGGGACATGACGGTAATAGCCCAAACATTGAACAGAAGATTAAAAGTTGAAGAGAGGTGAAAATGAATGTATACCGCTGCGAGACGTGCAAAATTTATGGGCCCGAGAAGTCTCTCTGTTCGGGGATAAAGAAATAGTTGAAATACTAGAAGACTAGTACCTACAAGTCAATACTTTAGCATTAGAAATTAAGATATATGGAATAAGATATATTATACCATAAAACAAGAAACTGATGGAAAGTTATATTTCGCTGTTATATCAACATCTATAAATAGGTAACCAAATAACTGTATGTTAGCTTTATATCAACTACAGTTGAATCTACAACACTTCACTGCAAAAAAGCCAAAATCACAAAAATTCATACAACCAACTTGTATTAACAAAACTCAAGTTTCATAAACAATGAGCATTAGTACCATACATAATATCATCAAAACTACACAGATGACTGGATATATTCTTGTTGCCCCAAGAAATGATATAATTGACCAAAACCATAATCATCCAATGCTCCAGTGTTGGTTGTTAATGCAAAAATAACGTTTGACTAAATGTTTTATCAGTACCTGAATATTTTAACAACTTTATTGTCATCTGAATTCAGATATGAACATAGCAGAAGCACTTTTAAAACTACTCCAATCATACAAGCGTCACCATATATTTCACTACACAGCATGGAAGATAATTTGGGCATTATAACCAAAATATAAAAATATATCAGTTGTTAAATGGTGATTTCATCCTAAATTATTCCCTCACACCTTGTTTCAAGAGTAACAATGCTAAACAGTGTCAGTGGATTTGAGGTTTGGGACGGAAGTATAGAAATTTCGAACTGAGAAACCCAGGACTAACAAAGAAACATGTCAATAAAATAAATGAAGCTAGCAAACATTCATTCTGCAAACCTTGTGAAACTGTGCTTATATCTTTCACAGTTAGAAAGTTACCCTTTACTAGTAACAAACTTCAAAAAAGAAAAAGGTAAACTAATTGATTTATGTTGCAGTGAGAAGTCAAGGACTGGACATGCTTCAGTTACGCAGAGAATAATGTTTTTTCATGTTGTCATCAGGTGACACTAAATCATATTGACATTTAGGGAAGAATATCACAAGAAGAGGTGCAGATCATCCATGGATGGCACAACATGTTATTCTGCGCTGATTGACTCCTTACATAAGTTATCTCAGGAGCCAACACATAGGAGTGCACCACCTGCACCCCCCAAAAGAGTAAAATAAAATGATATTGATAAGAATAAATAATTTAATCATCCAGAGGGCGTAAGCAGGAGGTTCCCCCACATTTCATGGGTAAGAGTTTAATGAAACATGTTAAGATAAGTTGCATGATAAAAGCAGTGTCAGCTGATCCTAATTAACATAAACAGCTATATGGCACACAACACTGTTGCTGTATGACTCAGAATATAGTATAAAATATGAAAATGCCTGCAATAAGGATGTTAAGGTGTATTTAGAAAAGGAGTATAAGGTGATTAAAGAGTACTCTAGAGGAGGTGACCGGTACCACTAATCAATGATAATGTGATTAATAATACACAAAGAGAAGTGGGTATTGGGATGAAGAGGCGATCATAATAGGTGATGTAATACGGAATGGATCGCAATCACCTTCAATTTAGATAGAATGGAAACTGGGATTTTAGAAAGAAGAGGTAAGAAAAGATTAGGATTTGAGGGAAAATAAGTAAGCACAAGATAAAACCAAGCTTCACACCCCAAATTCAAGACAACAATATCAAGAATTTTGACGAGAATAGTTTAATTTAAACCATCCAATAATACCAATAAGAAGTCTTGGGGCCAATTTATAGACAAAATTCCAGTCTCAGAATTTAATTGATGTGGTACAAAAAACAAAGAAAAATAAAACAACTAAAATAAAAATAAAATAAAGCAAAAATAAATTAGAACTAATGACATGCAATATGGTGTGATGTCCTCATCATTTCCTCGAGGCGGAAAAAACTCAACCATGTCGAGTGTGGACTGAAAAGCTGCTGTCTGGTTGTAATAATGCTCAAGCATATCAGTGCCAGGCCGTTGGAGACCCCCCTAGTAATCCAATAATTTTCTGATTAAGGTCTCCTCTCCAATTAACAAGATAGCGTCATGTTCCTCCATCTCTACTAGAGACAATCTGAAGCATACTTAATAATTTAGGAGGAAGTGGAAGTAGCTGGGGGCTCTCAGAAAAAAGGTCGTGGGTAGGCTCATCCATGAATAGATTAAAAGAGGTATCAAAAGTACCTTTATGTGAAATCAAATCCTCAATATTAAAAGTGCAACTAATACAAAAATTTGGTGGGTGGTCCACTATATAAACATTTGAATTGATCTTCTTACCGATTTGAAAAGGTCTTACGCTTTGCGCGTGCAATTTCTTCACAGTTCCCAGAGGAAAAGTTCAGACCTTAGGTGAACCATCACATAGTCACCAGCATTAAATGTTCTCAATCGATGATGAAAATTAGTAGAAACTTTATAATCAATACTATTTTTCATTATTTTCTCTGATTTTCTCATGTAATGCACGTGCGTGATATGCGAATGAAGATAGAGAGCCTGATACTCTAGAATGGTATGGTGTTGACAGTAGAGGAGGAAGGAATTGACGGTCAGAGTAAGGCCACTAGGAGATAAAAAGAGATCGGTAGCAATTGGTGGTAGGGAAGGTGGAGTCGGCAGCAGAGCCGTGGAAGGGAAAGAAGGGGGCTTCTTTCTCGAGTGTGGTAGGTGTCTGCACGGGGATATCTAAACTTGAGCCTCAAGGGTAGTAACTTAATCTTCTTACTCTTTGTACAAATTGACACATGTTAGATTGACCGTAGATAGTGACATCTTTGTCGAACAATCATGGTCTACCTATATAATCTGATCCACGTCCATGGTAACCACATCACACAGATTTTGTCCTTGTAAAGATTAAGGCCGACCGCAATAAGACATCATTTTTTACTCTTAGAAACGGGGAGTTAATCCATGACATCTTGTATGGGTGGGGATGGGGTATTGTCTTTAATCCAAGCCTTTCAGTCACTTTGGACGATACTGCATTGATACTACTTTCATTGTCCACGATCACCTTATAGCTCTTATCTCTAAACGTGGTGAACGTGTGAAAAGTTGTAGTTCTTTTCCAATCATTGACTTATTCGGGTTGCGCTAAGATATATCTAATTACTCCTAAATGGGTTCTGTCGTAACTAGGAGTTCGGTCAGTCGATGTTAAAGTCCTAATGCAACCGTTTAACTTACGGACATCTATAGAAGTGCCTGAGTCATCATTATGTCGGTGCACAGCCACTTCCAGGCCATCTTCAATTTAGACGGAATGGATTGCAATCACCTTAAATTTAGATAGAATAAAAACTAGGGCCTTAGAAAGAAGAGGTAAGAAAAGATTAGGGTTTGAGGGAAAGAAGTAAGAACATGATAAAATCAGGCTTCACACTCTAAATTCAAGATAACAATATCAAGAATTTTAATTGGAATAGTTTAATTTCAATTATTTGGTAATACAAATAAGAAAGCCTTGGGGCCTATTTATAGGCTTTACAAATATTCAGTTTAGAATTTAACCGATGTGGTACTAAAAACAAAGAAAATAAAATAATCAAACTAAAATAAAATAAAATAAAGCAAAATAAACTAGAATTAATGATATGCAACACAGTGTGATGTCCTCATCAATAAGAGTTGGTTGTTTTTCTTATAATGACATTTGAGAGAGAAAATACCCACAATAAAAAGGACGGGGACAGGATATATAAAATTCTCCAATTGACATTGAATCTCTCCCTTGATAATAGTTATAAGAAGAAGAAAAATAGCCCTTTGAATTTCCTCCAAATTATGGCCAAATGGGTCCAACATTTACATACCTGTGATTGAAAAACCTCGCCGACATCCTTAGATGAAAAACTTAACCCTCCAAATTTTCTATCACTCTCAGCCCACAGGGAGAATATCTGAAAATGTTGATTTGTATGGTAAGTATAACTAGAAACTAAATAAATAGATCAAAGAAGCAAACAGGACCAAGTAAAAAATTGACTTAAAAAATGAATCAACAGTCAGTTAAACTGGATACAAGTTTATTGTTGAATGCAAACAAACGATTCTAGTATTTTCTTCAGAGCTATGATATTAATATTACCTAAATAGCCATAAACTTGACCATCAATGTGCTTATCCCAATTATTATACATCAGCTATATGAATATTTCTTTTAATCACATGTATTAAGCACACAATGGACGATTTGAATCATCTTTGAACATGCTTCTCTGGTATGGAGACACTTCAACAGTTTAATTTGTGACCGTGAAATTTTGATCAATTTTGTTCTGATGATTTAGGATCCATTACCAGAGAAAGTCATTCTTCATCTGCAGTTAAGGAGGTGAAAGGCTTTTCCTTTTAAGGGCTAGAGAGAGAAAGAGAGAGGCAAAAGTTTTTTTCTCATCCAGAAATTCAGTATCTGTGTTCAGAACCCCCCCCCCCCCCCCCCCTCCCGCGAGGTTAGTTAAGAAAACTCTAGCATACGCGACCAATTAAGGACAAACGATTAAGACAGGTTAATAGGGAACAGATCAAGAAAGGGATTCAAGACTCTTCTGAGTCACAGTTTTGAAGGGATTTAAGGAGATAGGTTCAGGTTTTCAACTAGGGTTGTTCTTTTTTGTATGGGAGAAAAAAAAATCTAAAGAAAGATTGGAATAAGGAGAAAAAAAAAAAGTTGTAGATGCAGGATTTACACCTTCAATTTGATGGATTTCACACCCAACAATCAATCACTAGTTTCAATAAGAAAGAAACATCTCATCATAATCTCTAGTTTCATTTTCCAATACCCATCACCATCTCTAATTGATCACATGAAAAGGTTGCCTTTGTTTATAATAAGACGAACCCTTAAGACCTAACAAACTAATACCAAAACTTGGAAGTAAAAGATAGAAAAGTAAGTCTAAAAAGGAATGCCTTTATCTTAGGCATACAAAAGATTTGAAAAATAAAACTAAAAGATGACTTTCCTTATCAGAAACTAATCAAAATAATAAAATCTAACCAAATCTTTAATCACAGAATAAGTTAAAAGATATTTTTCCTTTAAGCCTGGTTAACATCATCTATGATCTAACCGGTCGGCCCATGTTATTTTAACCAATATTGATTTAAAAAAAAATCATTTGGCTGACATAAAGCCGGGTAAAACTCTCTTAACCCCTACTTTAACACATTGCCAAACGAGGCCTTAGAGAATTCGGATTTGGGGTCTCTCGACTAATGAAAATCAGCAGACCAATCTGCTCATTAATCATAGTTGTCCATTCTTATATGAGTAGCTATAATTAATCCAAATGAAACTAACACCTTGCCCGACCAGTGAATTACACTCATTTCCAAATTGGATCACTATGATCTATATACAAATATATGGTTTTGAATCCGAAATTATGGTGTTGGAAAATATTCTTGTCAATTAAGCATGCTGTTCAGAAGACTTGGGTTCTTGCAACAGGGATCCCAAGAAGGCCCTGTTACCAACCCCACCCCACCCCCAACCCCGGCCGCCCTCATGGAAGGCTGCCAAATTCCCCAAAGAAAAAATAATAATAAAAGCCCAAAGAAAAAGAAAGTCAGAAAATTTTCATTTCAAGACATTTTAAAAGAATAACAGGCTGATCAGGACACGGGTAAGTTCAGCCAAGAAAAAGAATTTATCAACAGTCACTCCAACAAAGGGCATCCATCTGGTGTAACAGCAAGCTCGTTGTACATATGGATTTCTAGTTAAGTTTCCTTATCCTTTTGACTCTCTTCCTGATTTTATTATTGCAGAAAAAAACTCTGAAGGGGCAAAAATGGTAGCCACAATCTGAAGATATTCAACAAGCACTGCTAACTTGGTTTGGGTGCATTGATGCTGCAGCATGCAATGAACGGAAAATTTTGACAAACTAAAGAATCTGTACACAAGTGCTTGGACACCATTCTTTCACTTGGTCAGGAAGCATGATAACTTCTGTCCTTGGTCATCAAGCCGGGGACATCTTGATACCAAAAGAATTTATACTAACATGTATTTGAAGCTGAAGTGGTGATCATACTTTTAAAATCAAGACTACTACTAAAGCATGATAATTCTCAAACTAATATATAATAATAAGTTCATCCACAGAAATCATTCAGAAGATATGTTAAATGTCAAATTTACCTCAGTATAGGCCATATCATGAAGGGAGAAAACACATATACAATGATAGATGACATTAGCGGCCAATTCCTGAGAAGGTTTTCCTTGTGAGGTGGAACTCTTCCTTCAGCTTCTTCATCCTTCTCTCTAATAACAGAGCCATGAGAAGACACCTCCAAAGATTCTGTAGTTCCATCCTTTGTTATGTTTTCAGGATGATTGTGCAATGTTTCCTGCATAATTGTGATAGTGATGAAACCAGGTTAGAGACAATTTTTTTCATGTTCTCCGAACATTTCCAGATAGCCATTCTATGCACCAGATATAGGCTTGAAGTCAAACGAAACATAGGTCTAAATAACCTTAATATCTGAATAGAGGTAGACAAAACTAAGCCTCAACAGAACCAATCATAAAAAAAAACAAACATATCCCTTTGAATATCATTTGGTATGACCAATTTGCAAAATATGATATGTTGTATAAAAATATTTCCCTCACCTCATCATAACTTCTTAGAGTGTCAGGAACTTATAGAATGGTATCAGAACAACCCGATGTTCAAATCTCACCAGGCAGATTCAAAAAGTGAATTGAAAAGAATACTGCATGCGAAAGTTCAGGTTTTAGCCCATAAATTGGCACTCGACCTCCAGGAGCATCAAAAATATGAAAGTAATTGCCAACTCAGCATTGCTCAAACGGCATTTCACTTTGTTCCCTTTGTGGGAGGTCGTGGATTCGAATCTCCCCATCCGCGGTGGGCGAGGAGATTTTTCGAACTAAAATTTGTGGGTGCACGAAGAGGCTTTTACACAACGGTTCAACTTCGCGGCGTATAAAAGCCACTAGGCTCGACTCCTAGCGGTTTATGAAGGCTCACCCACGGTGTACAAAGGTTGCGCATGAAGGCAACTAGTAGATTCATGGAGGTTCTTGTTATGATTCATGGATGTATGTCCACGAGGCACTCATTCTGTATCATGGGAGTTCTTTTTCTGCTATGCATGATTCCTTTCCCATTTTGGGCCTAAAATGTAAGCGTACGGGTCTTTCTCCAAAAAATAAAATAAAAATATTTTCCTCAACCGTCACCATAACTTCGGAGTCTTGGTGAAGTAGTAAGAACTTTAAGAAATTCAACAAGCAATCTCTTCTCAGAATCAGCAAAAAAACATATAACTTAAATCCCCTAATGAGTACCAAGGCATTACTTTTTTACCAGATGCATGAGTATATGATTATAATTTATACAGACAGTCTTTGAAGTCTTGAAGTAATGCCACTGCTTTTATGAAGACTTGGGAAGCTAAAGGAACTATTAGAAAGGAATTTTGGAAGATATGGTCATATAAAAATAAGTAACAAGTTATTTACTGAACCGGGAGAGTAAGGACCAAACCCAGGGTGTATAGGGTCATGGCCCAACCATTACCCACAAAAGAAGTAACACATACACGTGTGAGAATGCACACGCACATAGAGACAATACACAAACATTCACGCAAACTCACATGCATGGGCACACATGCACACAAACAGAGAGGAACCCTGGTTGCCACCTTAGGTTGTGAACATGTTTCCATTAACCTGTATGTATTGTGTCCCATCTTAGAGGGGGAGAAGGAAGCTGAACCTCTCTGAAGGAAAAAAAAAAAACCTCGGCATAGAGAGAAACAGGATTCCATAAGTAACTGTTCAATTACTCTCTTATTTAAGGGCTCGAAGAAAGAGAAAAAAATTGGAACACAGGCTATCGATGCCAAAATGACAGGACCGTCTTAATTAGCTACTGAGGCTAGCAAGTCCAGGTACATAATGAAGCTAGTACCACTATTGTTACAGAACCACCCTAAAATGGGACTTACATTCGAATAAATTGGTGAGAATGAACAATTGTATGCAAACGACTACATGATGATATCAGGTAGGCATTAAGCTTTTCTATTCCTTAGGAAGGTTGAATGCATGAAAGAAAAAAACATCTACTGCATCACATGCACGCAAAAAGTGCATGCACAGATAAAAAAAACTGATTAACTTTAGTTTTAAAAAGAATTTATTTTCCTTTTCATGAAATTTGCGCACCAAGTCACACCCCTAGGAAGGATTAATTGGGGCCTTTTACTTCCTCTTCAGCACTGCTCCAAATTCATCTAAATTTGAATTGGAAGGGTCCATAAAGTTAGGATAACCTATAGTTATACCCCATTCCCACATGCAAGAGACCCTCCTTGAGTACCATGAGAATCTCACCCTTATTTCAACTAAAGCATTAACAAATATATATATATCAAGAAGCATCATTAACACATATTGTAATAAATTGTGCCCAGTATTCTAGCCTCACTTATGGTTAACAATCATATGTTTCAAAAATATAGTAAACTAGACAAACATTTCTTTTCAAATTATATGTGTATAAACATTAAGTGAGTGCTGGAACTAGAACTAGTTTATCATCATTCTGTTATGGTTATATCTATCAGTTTCGTTTATTTTTCTTTTCTTTTCTTTTCTTTTGTGAAAATGCTGTGAATACTGGCTAACAAAAATAGAATCAGTTGCCTAATTGACAGTGGAGAATTATTGTTTACTGCATGGGAAACGGACATAAATTTATGCACTTGCTACAAATTATGTGTATAAACAACAAGTGGGCGCTGGAACTAAACTAGCTTATCATCATTCTGTTCTGGTTCTCTCTCTCAGTGTTGTTTACTCTTTCTTTTCTTTCTTTTCTTTTCTTTTCTTTTCTTTTCTTTTTTTGTGAAAATGCTGTGAATACTGGCTAACAAAAAGGGGATCAGTTGTGTAACTGGCAGTGTAGATTGCATGAGAAACAGACATAAATTTATGCACTTGCTACAAGTTATATGTGTATAAACAACGAGTGGGTGCTGGAACTAAAACTAGTTTATCATCATTCTGTTCTGTTATCTCTCTCAGTGTTGTTTACTCTTTCTTTTCTTTTCTTTGCTTTTCTTTTCTTTTTCTTTTTTGTGAAAATGCTGTGAATACTGGCTAACAAAAGGGGATCACCTGTGTAACTGCAGTGGAGAATTACTGTTTATTGCACGGGAAACATGCATAAATTTATGCACTTGCTTCCCTCAAAAAAAATAAATTTATGCACTTGCTACAAATTATGTGTATAAACAAGAAGTTGGTGCTGGAACTAGAACTAGTTTATCATCCTTCTGTTCTGGTTCTCTCTCTCAGTGCTGTTTACTTTTTCTTTTCTTTTCTTTTCTTTCATTAACAAAAAGATGATCAGTTGAGTAACTAGCAGTGGAGAATTACTGTTCATTGCATGGGAAACAGACATAACTTTATGCACTTGCTACAGTGTCATAGCTCTCAATTGACTATGTTGAAGGATAAACATGTTTCCAACAACAGTCACCACAACTTTGCAAGGACATTAACTCGATATCAAAGCCAGCTAGATTCAAATCATGCCATGCATACATTTTAAGGATAAAGAACCATCTCCCCTCAGTCCTTACCACAAGTTCGGAGTTTCAGTGCACTGGCAGGGACATTAATAGCCCGGAACCAATTATTTAGTGCCTACTCATACTGATAAGAAATCTACTTAAAGATTAAAGCAAAGTATTGGCCTTGATCACTAAACATAAGAGAAACTAAGAATGGTGCATGTTTACTGAGGAGCATAATCATGCATAAAAAGCAAAAAAAAAAAAAAAAAAAAAAAAAATAGAAAATGGGATTACTACTCACTGGAAGCCAAAAGCAGGTCATAAGTACTCCAGCAGCAAAGACTGATATACATACACATGGCAAGAAGTATGGAAACCTGCAAATGCGATAGTTTTGCACGTATGAGCACAATAGTAAGGCAAGAAAGTTGAAGTAGGTGCACCATCTGTACCTCCCAAGAAAGGATTCCTCAGAAATATATCCGGAATTTCTCTGCAGGCTGATAAAAAGATAAATTAATCACAAATAGCAGACTCAAAGTGCTCAAACCAATTCAAATGAGAAAAGGAAAGTAATTGAATAGAAATTTTGGTGTATGGATTTCATTAATGATACTCATGTAAAACACTTACAGATTAGCATGTAAAAATGTTCTTCATTTGTTCATTAATAATATGCATATGCATTAATTGGACGTTTGTTCGCTAATGACATTTATATGCATTAATCAGATCTGAAAAGTTCTTTCACATCTACTAGTTACCTATCTCCGTCAAGTTTTCACATATATTAGTTGATGTAAGGAAGTAGCGCATGATTGTTGATCCAAAAAATGTAGATCATGATTTAAACACTTATCCCTTACATACCAATTTCTTTTAGGTTTGAAGTACCTTAGATCGCAAAATTAAAATTGTTCTATTCATCCATTTTGTGTCTAGTTGATACATCAGGAAAAACACTAAATTTTTTATTTTAGGCACTCTAAATAACGTATCAACTATAACTAAGCAGAATTTCCTTTTAAATAGTATAGCAATAAATTTGAATGGGAAGAATTTGGCTCCAAATCCTTCTTGAAGTAGCAAAGTCTGCTTGTGATTTGGAGCACAAATGTGATAATTATTAAGTTATTTAATCGTTACAATTAGACGATAGCTTTCACTATTTTAGATTTGGAATTTCATTGTGCTTTAAAAGATAAAAAAAAAACAGAAACTAGACAACACGTTTGGAAAATCATGTAGGTTCGATTCTAAAACCCTCACGCCAACCCCACCCCATATTGGGGCTAAAAGAAAGCAATCACTTATGACTTTGAGGGGGGGAAAGAAAAATTAAAATAGTCCCCTACTTCCCACCCTCCATCCTTAAACTTCTCTTAATTTCTTCCCTTGTTCTATTGTATATACTTGTGCAAATTAAGTCCTCTTGGTGCAGATAATATATTTTAAGAAAACTTTTTGGGTATGTGTGAAAAATCAAATTTTAGAGAATAGTTACAAGTATAAAATAGATGTAGACAATTCATACCAAAAGGTTTGGTACAGCTGTATGATCGAAGAACTATGCAATAGAAAGAGGAATGCGTTTCATAGCCTGAAGAATGAGGAAGTGAAGCCTTCAGATGACAGAAAAGGCTTCAAGAAACATTAGGGGAAAGGCTTAAAGATGATTTCAGGAAAGAGTTGATAGAGAAGGATCCAGCTTGAGCTGTATGAAAGTTTTAGGCAGTTTTGCATAGAAACAATGCAAAGGGAATGTTTGCACTACAAAACTGGAAAAGGATTGACTGGAGGTCTAGTAAACCAAAATGAGTAAAGTGATTCTAGATATGAACATATGAGAGCCTTGAGCTCAGCTGGACCTGATCCAAAAATTAAAATGTAGGCACTGTTTGATCGTTAATAAATGTTCAATGTTATAAATAATGTTAACTGAGAAATTATGCATGTCCATTAATATTTTTTTGCATTCAACTAATCAGGAATTTCCCCCTGTAATTCCACTTAAATTGGAAGAAAGGAAGCAGTGAGTTCAGAAATTCCTCCTTTCATCTTATTTAGCTTGGTTTAACTTTAAATCATAATTCACTAGTCTATTGCTCCATGTGCTCAAATATTGTAATATCCCTAACTAATAATACTGTATTTCTATTTTATTAATTATAGTTAGATTTACCATTGATTAATTTATTTTATACATGTGTATAGATACATGTACATACATATTAAGTGTATATGTTTGATTTACATTTATA